>LT669794.1:3174192-3413133 GCA_900128785.1 Arabis alpina | reverse complement strand
TTGGTAGTAGTTACTTTGGCTGGGACATCAATTGAAACTGAAACAGCCTCAGAGTTAGTAGTATTTGTTGTGATTGGGACAACCATTGGAGAAGATTGTTCTAGTGTAGCAATATCAGATTTGAGTGGAGAGTTGAAAGTAACTCCTGTAGCTGCAACCTTTGCAAGAACAGGATCCATCACAAGGTCAGAAGGTAGATTAATTGGCTCTGTATTTTCAAATGCTTCAACTCTTGTAGCAATTGTTGGGGCAGAGAAGGAGCTTGTTGCAGCACATGTAGCAGTTGCTGGGACAGAGAAAGAGCTTGTTGCAGCACATGTAGCAGTTGCTGGGGCAGAGAAAGAGCTTGTTGCAGTGTCTTTAACAATCCTAGCTTGAGGCAAACCTAGACATCGAGTAGCTTTATGGCCTAATTGGCCACATCTCTCACACTTTGGAGGCAACCATGAATACACTACATCAACCATTGTGATGGCGCCACTCGTATCCTCAAGGGCTACTCTTTGGGGAAAAGGTTTATCTAATTTAACTTCAACCAGAATTTTAGCTTCCCCCATGAGAGTAGGATCAAGCCAAGGTTTACTAGACAACATTGGTTCGCCTATTCCTGAGGCAATCCAATCAATGCCTTTGAACGAGTAGAGCTGGTTGGGTATGTTCTTTAGAGTCAGCCATACTGGAATGGTTGATATTTCTAGCAAAGTAATGGTTTCTGATGGGTTCCAAGGAGAAACGAACATCAAGCAATCATCTATGTGCCACACACCTCTCTGAATAACCCACTTACGAGTGTTCTCATCCGGGATATGAAACAGAAATGAGGACTCTCCTAATTTGCGAAAAAAGATTCGACACTTCCTACCCCATAATCTGGTCGCTACAGCATGAATTTGTCCTCCCGATGGGGCAGAGCAATGATAGAACTGCCCTACTACATATTCTCTTTGATTCTCTAAACCCTCTAGCAGAACATGGCTTGGAATACATACCTTAGGGGTTCCATCTTCCATATAAACCGGAGTTGTAACTCTATGGAGATTACAAATTGATTTCATCTTTGCTGCCCAAGGATATTCTAGAGCTTTGCGGAGTGGAGCAGGCTCTACAAGTGATTTCTTACTGAGATCAATGATCGGTGTAGCAACAGGTTGAAGCGTCATTCCCGAGGCTTGCTTTTTCCTCTGCTTCACTGAAGAAAGAGAAGGCCAAATAGTGTCGGTTGAGAGAGCCGTGAATTGGTTTTTGCAGAGACCAATTTCTGGTGCGCTCGTCGGAGAAGTAAAGAGACTTGAGATCTTAAGCGACGAGGCCCACGCTCCGTGAGGGGTAGAGAGGGATACAGGAGCTTCTGAAATCAAATCTGGTTGTTGTAGAGAAGATGGAGTATTACTTTTCGGAGGGGTTCCGACTTGCTGTAGGTGGACTTCGGCGACTTGTAGTGATGTGGGGTGAGAAGAGACTTGAGATTCCATCATCTCAAGAGACCTACTTGATGAAGGCATTAGAGAATCCATTTCACACATGTGTTGAAGTTCAGGCGGAGCATTATACTCAAAAGGTGAGTGAGGTTCTTTGAGATTCTCCATGTGAAAGCTAGAGAGATATCACCGACGAAGGAGTCACAGGCGGAGCAGATCGGCGAGTCACGGCGGAGCCGCCGATAAATTTGGGAAATTTTAACTTTAGGGTTTTCTCGGAAAAAGTGTCAGAGTTTCCTTTTCAAATTGTATATAATATATATTAGAAAATTTGCTTATTTATAAAACTAATAGTAAATATAATTATAAAAAATAGGATTTCAATCATCCAATCACAATATGCCATCTCATTAATTAACAATTTTATAGCTTTTAAAAAACAGTATATATGGGAAATCTTTGACACGTTTCCTTTTTTCATAAAAATATCATGGAATAGCTAATTTTCCATTTTATCTTAGCGTGTATATTTCCAAGTGATAATTATCAGCTAGGTAAATTTCTAATTTATATTCATATATTTCAGTCATGATATTCTAATAGATATTCTCGAAAAAGTTAAACCCTAAATTTACTAACTATATATGCATTGATGTATATTTCATTGCATCGTTTTCTTTTTCTATTAGGTATTCTCTTATCCATTGTTTTCTTTTCAATTGTATATATTTAAGAGGTTTTCAATGTCTTTTTTTGTACGTTCTTATGGCCTACCATTGACATTCCTTCCCCTTACGTCTTTTGTTTATTGTTATTTATGAATCAGTTTTCACCTCCACGAATGGCAGTTTTCACCTCCACGAGGTTTGGCTTTTTTAAATATCGTCTCTGATTTTGTTTTTATAGCTCGTGGCTTATGAACTAATATATGCTTTTCTTCTTTACAGTGTAGTCGTGTTCCCATGTAATCACTCTACTCTCGGAGCATGCTCCTCACCTGTGATTTTCTAAGTGTTGTTTATGGTGTATTAATTTTATATATCTTACTTATTTTGTGGGGTTTCTATCGTCCTTTGTTTAACAGGTCCGTCTTTTGTCCAAGGTTTTTTCTTTTGTATGTACATAAATATGCTTCCTGTTTCAATTTCATATCATACTCTTACGTCACATTTATTTAATGTTTGATCTTTTGGTGCTCTCTTACAAAATTTATAATACATGTTTTGTTTATATGATTTCTTACCAATGTGTGAGTTTTAGGAGGTTCAGTCACGATATGTGCTCTTTTCCGTTAATTGTTTTTCATCTCATCGATCCTAATATATTTTTCTCTATTCGTCTTGTAGTCGCTTTCATCTTTTGCTATTGTGTGCAATACATATCACAAAAACAAAAGCACACAAAACCCAGATCTATCTAATATTTGCTATCGAGCTTTGTTGATATACAAAATTAGCCCCTTTTGTTGTCTTCATAGCTTTTATTTTAGTTTAGCTCACGAATAGTTAATTTCAACATTTATGTTTGAATAGTCTCATGGTCATTTAAAAAGTTGCTGCAATTGTAACCTAATTTTGTGATATGTGTTTTTTTTTGTTTTAGGTCACGAAGAACGAGAAGAAAGCCTCCAACCGAAAGAAAAATGGGAAATCAAAAGCAAAAACTATCAAAAGGTGACTAAAACCATGTATGTTTATAAAATAATTCCTATTTTCATACTAGGATAAGGATTTTTCAAAGACCAATTCCTCACAATCATATAAAGAGGCCACGAGATGATCTCTAGAAAACGAGAGCTCGCATCGATAGTAACTTCAAACCATTAAACTCTCCAGTCCATTTTGTTTATTATACTGAAGAAGTTCACTGATTTGCTCATGGTATATATATATTTTTTTTTGTCATTCTGCCACGTCTCTAGACCTTGCTTCCACCATTAAAGCCTTCATTACACCACCACCATTAACCTCATTCTCTATCAGAATCACTCGAATTGCTTCATTTCCGTCTCATCTTAACCTCTTTCATTTCGCCACCTCTCGCTTCGACAGTGGTCGTATTGTGAAAATGGCTTCTTCTACTCCTGGGCCATTTAATAAACCAGAGGAAGAGTGGCGTGCGGTTATGACATGATGCTTTAAAATGTGTTTTAAGCCATTTCAAAGCCTCTTTTACAACGTTTCTGCATTTAGCATAACTCTACTACATGTTTTGTGTTATTTTTCTAGGTTCTACGTCGCATGCTCCTGTGTATTATGATTGTCAATTCATATACATCAGAAAAACTAAATTGCTATGTCAATATTTAATGCTAAATTAATTTACTATTTATTGTTAATAGGGAACTAAGAGATAATTTCCTTTTTTCATAAACCTATAGTTTTTAAGTATTATTATAGATTATGAATTTTTAAAATTTTTAAGGTAGTAGTAGTCTTAGTTTCCTTATTTCATAAACTCATAACTTTAAGTAATTTCCATTTTTGTGGAATGTTTTAGTTTCACCTTTTATTTACTTTTATTTACTATAGATTATGAAATTTTCTAAATTTTAAGATAGTAGTAGTCATAATTATTAAAAACCATATATAATTATAATTTTTTGTTTTTAAGTTTTTTTGCAAAAATTGTTAATATGTTAGAAGATAATAGTTGGTGGATGAATAAAGGTATCAAATAATAAAGAGAAATTTTCACAAATTCTACAACGCAAATGTGGAATTTTGTTGTCATAAAATAAATCATAATGTATTAGTAATCTCACTAAATTTGTTAATATTACGATACATAAAGTCTTTATTTTGTTATTTAAAATAATATGTAAGAATAAGCGAATGAAACATTTTTAGTGTTGGAATACATAAATTATTCGACCATTAGCAATATTGTTAGATTTGTTTGTATTCCATTTTATTGAATGAAATTTCCAATAATTCATGGAAAATATATGAAATTAAATTTTTAACTAATAATCACGTGATAAATTGATATTTTAAGTAATCTTTTAGTCAAATATGAAGCAAAACATAATGTTAAAATTGCTTCATAATGTTAATATGAAGCAAAACATAATTTTAACAGATTGTTTTTTTTATACGGCCGATGGTTATATTGCGGGTTAATTAATACTTTAAGGATTGACATGTGATTTTTTGACTTTAAGGATAAAATCGCAAATCTTAGCCACTTCGAGGGTTTATTTGCAAAAAACCTTATTAGTATTTGTGGTAAATAAATTATTTAACTCTCTACGATTGCTTCATTTTATTACCATTACACTTTTGCATTTATATATATTAACGTTCAGCAAATTTAAAGTTAGCAAATCCAAACATATATTAAACTCATTGATAAAAACAAACCCACGCGTAGCGTGGGTATAAAATCTAGTCTATACTATATAAAAGTTGAAGCTATAAGCTCCTAAAGACGTCCACATAGGCGATAAATCAACCTATAGTAGCGTGCCATGTCAACGTTTAACTTAAATATTAATTGAATTAGGAAAATTTCTAAAATTGTTTTGGTAATATAAACCAACTTAAGAAATAAGGAAATTATGTCATTTTTTTCCCTTGGTTATAACAAACGGAATTAACTTTAAAATTTATGTTAATCTTCCTTTCTTATCTTAATATTAATATATATATATATGTATATAAAAAATATTCTTATATTTGTTTATATGGGCCTTTGTAAATGTCGGTTCCGAACCTAAATATTGTTTTACTATAAATATACTAGGCGTATGGCTAATTTGTGACCTAATTTAATTTTACAACTACGCGGTTTTCAACGTCCATTAAGGTATCATCGTCTTTGATGTTTAATTGTTTATAGTTTTATTTTTGTTCTTCGTAAATATTTTTTTGATTGTAGGTTTATCGGTTGTTATTCATGTATAGGTTTTACATTATATGGTTTGTTATTTTAAATAGGGTAAACAATGTGTTTTTGTTATGTATTTTGTTAGGTATATGTTTCATCGTTGGTTTATTCTACGGTATGTTTGTGTTCTTTTAACCTCATTCTTTCCCTCTCTTTTTTTTCCAGATTTGAACGTGGTTATTTAGGTTTCACTATCTTGGATACATGCTTTGTTGTTAATAAGTTTTTCCTGTTTAGCTCTTCGTATATGTTTATTTGACGGTGATTTAATCGATATATGCTTTTGTATAGCATATTGATTCATTGTTTTTAATCTAGATGATTGACTTTCGCCCTTTTCTTTTGTTACAATGTTCGATAGTTTTTTTATTGGTTTATGTTTAAACATACTTAGACCCATATCTTTTTCTTCTTTGCTTTCTTAATTAGGATGCCTCAGAGTTGAGCACCTGAATAATGTTTCAGGTACTTATTCATCCACGTTGTTTTCTTCTTCCCCAATAGATCTATTATTTCATATGAATTATTGGAACATATTTTCTCTAATGTTCATTGATTCCATTCTACTCATTAATATACCTTTTATTGATCTCCACAACAATTGTTTTGCAAGTGTTTCGTGTTTAGATTCATCCAATTATGATTGGCAGATTGTTTATCTAGCCAAAAGGTCATCTTAAAGCTTTACTTTCTTCTTTGTAAATCACGTTTTCTTTCAAACTTTGGATAAGTTTGTTATTAAGCTTTTTAAGATCAATTTGACTCATATCAATAATTTCAAGATTTTCTAATCTAGCAGATATTTCTAACACCATGGCACTATTATAGTTTAACATTATTTATAAATGCATCCGTTACGTTTGATGTTTTCTTCACTAATATGTTTAAACTGTTTTAAGGCTATTCTCTTCTTTGTTTGAAAAGTTTGATTTTATTATTCAACGAAGCTCGAGTTATGTGGACTGGGATAATGTCTCACGGTGCATATCGAATAGCTACATTGGATAATGTCTCACGGTGCATATTGATCACCTTCAGAAGAGTACTAGAGAAAGATTAGGCTTCCAACTGTTATGTTTTTTTTGTTTTGTTTATTTTAGTATATTTGTTCGTTATTATTATTTTTTTGTGTATAATTATTTAAAAATCATTGATATATTTACATCTTGATTAACACTATTTTGTCTTTTTTAATATAGGTATTTCAAAGCGTTAGATTAGTCCATAATCTATTTGTTTAGTTAATAGGATTATTTCGTTTTCCTATTTGGTTATATATTTGTAATTTTTTATATGTGTTTTTTATATCTCAGGGTAAATCTCAGGCCCATGGAGGAACCCAAACTAATCTCTGGGGAGGTGTATGTAACATCCCAAACCGCGAGTGAGGATCCTTTGGGAAAAACTTAGAAAGAAAACAAAGACACGGGCCTTAGGAATGGTAACTAAGGGACGTAGGATGGTCGAGGGAACTAGAAAGGGAAAGAAAGGAGGAGGAATGGGCTTTCGGCCCATGTAGTAAGGAGGTGGAAGAGAATAAGGAAAGAGGAGGAGAATAAGGAAAGTAGATATTCTCCTTAGGGTCCTTGGTGTAGTATAAATAGAGAGCTAGGGAGCTCATTATTTACACACCAAAACATTCTCTTCTCTCCAGAGCCAAAGAAAAACGCTTAGGAGAGAAAGAATAGGAGGAGCTCGAGAAGGAACTCGGCACCCCACCCTAAGGAGCAGCGGTATAAGGTAAGGCGCGATCCGTACCTAATACTCCCTTTCTATTCTCTTCCTTATAGCTTTCATACGGTAGTCTTAGTAGTACGGGTTAGGGTAGTAGTAGTAGTAGTAGTAGTAGTAGTAGTAGTAGTAGTAGTAGTAGTTGTAGTGGTCTTGTGCGGACAGCGGTTCCGTGCACGGCCGGTAGTGTTGGTAGCGCCAAGGGTTGGCATCGGTATGGCCTCGGGGTGCCTCGATGACAACACGACTGGGTACCAACGATAGGCCTCGGTAGCGCCAAGGGTTGCCATCGGTCAGATACCGGTGACAACACGACTGGGTACCGAGTGTCCTAGAGCAGAGCAGTGCGGCCTCGATGGGGCATCGGTGAGCCTCGAGAGGGCATCAGTGCGAGGCATTGGTGGCGCCTCAACAGGGCCGGTGACGCCTTGACCAGGCACCGTAAGTAGTAAGGCTGATCGATGATCAGGACGAGGAGCGTCGGATCGTATCACGAGGGACGTATCGATGAGAAATCGGTGCGGCCGCTCAACGGTCCGAAAGTGCCATAGTGGCTATCAGGTAGTATCAGCGGTTGGACCATGGGGACGCATCGATAGTCCCTCGGGGAGGCCTACGATCGATCTACCACTGGCCATCGAGGATAACTGAGCGGTCCGCAAGGGCAGGCCGTGACGTGGTCACGGCCTGGCATCGGTAAGCCTCGTGTAGGCATCGGTGTATCAGTACGATACCTTGCTAGTCCACGATGAACAAACCGGTAATCATCGGTGAAGGCATCGATGATCGGAGAGAAAGCTAGACGGCCAGTGTCAACCACTAGGCCGCGAATCGGTAAGGCCTCGATAGATATCGATACGGCCTCGGTTCGGAATCACGCCTGGTAAGCAAAAGCATGCTTGGCTTACCAACAGTGGCAGAGCATCCGGTCAGATCATGGCGATCTGGCTATGGACTCGTAGGTGAGACAGTAGAGGAGCATGGCAAGGCTAACACAGCTTGCCAAGTGAATCGGCTATCACAATGGATCTTGGTGAGGGAGCACGGTACAAGAGAGATTCTGCCGTGAGACTCAACTTTGAATCTCGAGGAAACTTGGCTCGGCCTAAGCCGGCCCAAGAGTGACTCGTTGTTTGGCGGACTGGAAACTAGGCATGGCAGGATCATGTCTGGTTCCGACTCGCACCGCATGTAGTTTAGGAAGTAGATATTTGCATAGGCCGGCTATACTCTGAAAGGAGAGCCAGCGGGCCAAATGAGAGGATTAGCAGCGGACCGAGAGGTCTACTACTAACCAGTCATTGAACCGCACCATAGAGCTATGGTAGCGTTACAGCCGCAAGGCCGTGAGGTTACTCGATGGTTCGCTTGTTTGTTGGACTCGGCAGACCATTAGGGAATGCTGTAGGCCGGACAGGTAGTGGCCAGCCAACTCGATAGTTGGACGGACACGCCTTAGTCAACCTGGTAGAAAGTCTAAACGATGTAGACCAACAAGAGAAGCGCTAAGGAGACTTAGCAAACTCGTACGGCCGCATACGACTCCAGGGTTAGAGGCAAGGCCGCGGGAACGCTGAGGCCAGTAATGGGCAAAGCTGGACCGCGAGTCTTCCACAATTAATAGATAGTTTTCTGTTTGTATTTCTGCAGGGACGGTCACCGTATGGCCATAGATGTGTCATGGGTAACGTATTGGGATAGCCATGCTTACCTGGGGCCGACCATACGGGGCAAAAGGTATTGTTTGAAATGCTTCGGCTATTGCTTGAGAACGTAGAGGTATAAAGGACTAGGTTAAAACGAATTAGATAACTTGATTGTGAACCTTAGGATAGTTTAGTAGAGCATGTTAAACCGGTAGGATAGTAGGTTCACAATGCCACCATTTAATTATTGCATAGGGACGTATGTATGGGCATGCGTTCCGCCTTGTTTGTGTTTGGCCTGAAAGATGGCACGAAGACCTAGCGTTCTAGCGGAGCGTTAGAAGGGTTTGAAGTTCCAGAATCTTCGTGAAAAAGTCCGCCGACGGGCGACTTAGTAGCCGAGCATTTCCAGTGTTACTGGATCAGTTACCAGCTTGCTAGTGTAGTAGTAGTGGCCAGCGTGCCAAGCATTTCCAATGTTACTGGATCAGTTACCAGCTTGCTGGTGTAGTAGTAGTGGCCAGCGTGCCAAGCATTTCCAGTGTTACTGGATCAGTTACCAGCTTGCTGGTGTAGTAGAGTAGTTATCACCGCCAAAGGGTTGGCCGTGAGACGCGGTCCCTAGCAAGTAGTGCTAAGGGTACTGTGTGGGGTTGTAGCTTTAGAATAGCTAGGTAGTGTTAGGTGGTGAGACGGAGTAGACCGTCTTACTGAGTATTCAATACTCACCCCCTTACCAGTGCGCAGGATAGGACATCCGGTCAGGTGGACCATAGGACGGCAAGGCAGGAGGAAGCAGCGGGCAATGGAGGAAGACTTTCCCAAGGCGTAGTGAATCTAGTACCCTATGTTGTAAATTACTGTACAATGTAATTGAGAAATTTTAGAGCAATGAAAATACCACTTTTTGACTAACACTTGGGTCTGGATTCATAGTCCGAGATGCGGGTGTTACAAATTTGGTATCAGAGCTCGGCTGTCGCTCCGGTTTTGACCTGGAGGACAACTTCAAAAGATCTCTTGGGACTAGGCCAAAGGAAAGATCCAGTTGCCTCGCTGTGGAACTCAACGCCTCCTATGCGACTGATAAGAACCGAGTACCCTAGGTACGCGGTCCCGGATAACATTTAAGGTAGATAGAATTCTCTAACTACCTTCGGAACCAGAACGGTTCCACCATTTTTCTTAAGTATATATAGCTATAAATAAGGCAAGTTTTTGGGGTGGACGGGCCTACAACTATGCGGGCCGTGGGGAAGCCTTGCATGGAGCCCTAGATCCCTGGAACCCTAATAAGGTTCCACCAAACCCTAGGAGCCCGCGGCTTGGAGAAGGGGAGCCGCGTGGAGAAGTGAGTAGCAAGGCGAGAATATACTCAAGGATCAGGTAGATTATTGCGTGCTCGTCAAGTATGGAAGGTGGATATTCGGCCATTAGGGGAAGCGGAGGAAGAAAAGGCAAATTTGTCGGCAATGGAAACCGACAGATACCGCCAAATCTTTGATTGAGATTTTCTATGAGGAGATGGAAGGAAGGCGCTCGCTCATTAAGAAGAAGGCAAGGGATAAGGAAAGCGTAGCTATCAGGAATGGAAACTGATAGTTATTACGCAATATTTCGTGAATATCCAGGAAGGAAAGTAAATCTTTCCTACTTGGAGGGGAGGGCAATCCGACACTACAAAAGAAGAGAAGGAGTCTCCTCTCTTCTCATTCTCATTTCTCCTTCTCCACTCCTCTTAGCAAACCATTAAAGAGCTCCACGATGTCTGCCAGAGTCGTCAAGGTCGAAGGGAACAAGTTGTGGATCCGAGTGAAGAAAGAAGTCGCGGAGGAACCAGCCGCGAGGGGAAGTCCGTGCTCAAGCAGAGAGTCTCGGACAGCCCTGCCGCAGCTCTCTCCGGCCAACAGCGAAGCGCCGGCCAACATTCCAATGGACGAAGATCCGCACCCCCGGATCTTCAAGATGGCCCTGCGACCGTCGGAGGAAGCCCGGGTGAACCGGTTGGAAAGCCCACGGTTACAAGTCAAGAGGCGGCCCGGCTTCCCAGTCCGTCGGGATTGGCCGACAGGGTTCACGTCAGAACCACGGACCCCCAAGGAAGAACCGCAACCGCCCCGAGCCACGGAGCCGGCCACGGTCACCTTTCATCACGTGGAAAGAGTCTTAGCGAATTGGCAACACCGGTTCGACACCATCGCCCAGGATAACAAAACCGTAGAATAATATTTCGTGGAGTTCATGCTGTTGAAGAAGGCTACCCGGTGCACGGAAGACCCGGACGCGGTCCTACTCCGGTTTTGGAAAGGCTTACGGACGGAGTTCCATGTGGCTTTAGGTGGAAGCGCTTACCTCACCGCGGCTCACTTGGCGGACGACGCCGCCCGACTCGAAAAGATGGGAAGGGACAAGGAACCAGGGACGTTCGGTGGACTGGGAGACCCGGCACCAGCCCCACCGGTGGAAGCAGCACCACTCGGTCCGAGTAGCTCAAGGCCAGCAGAATGGCCATACTTCTTGAATGCTTACCGAGCCTATGCCGACCTGTGCATTAACCCGAGTGAGGAGGCGGCCAGAGGAACAAACGGATGGTTGGAGGAGTCGGACGACGAGTCCGACATATGGGGCGAAGTCGGGCCTGAATGGAATCGCTACAGGGACAGCCCGCCATCAGCAACAACACCCGTCGAGACTCCAAGTGGCTGAAGGAGGAAGAGCTAGTGAAATAGGTTAGGATAGTAGTTGGATTTGGGTTGTTTCAATTCTAAAGTTTTGCTTGTTCCAAATTTCTCAACTAGCTTTAAGCAAATTGTCTTTCCTTCTTTTTACTCAATAAAGAATTCGATATTTATTCTAGACTAAGTTTAGGATAAGCATTGAAATGAGTAAAATACTCGAGAGGCAATACTTAGCTAGGCCCCCACTGAGGATCGACAAGGTCGATACTCGTCTTGGATCCGAGGACGGCTCCATTTCAAGGGGGGGAGAATTTGTAACATCCCAAACCGCGAGTGAGGATCCTTTGGGGAAAACTTAGAAAGAAAACAAAGACACGGGCCTTAGGAATGGTAACTAAGGGACGTAGGATGGTCGAGGGAACTAGAAAGGGAAAGAAAGGAGGAGGAATGGGCTTTCGGCCCATGTAGTAAGGAGGTGGAAGAGAATAAGGAAAGAGGAGGAGAATAAGGAAAGTAGATATTCTCCTTAGGGTCCTTGGTGTAGTATAAATAGAGAGCTAGGGAGCTCATTATTTACACACCAAAACATTCTCTTCTCTCCAGAGCCAAAGAAAAACGCTTAGGAGAGAAAGAATAGGAGGAGCTCGAGAAGGAACTCGGCACCCCACCCTAAGGAGCAGCGGTATAAGGTAAGGCGCGATCCGTACCTAATACTCCCTTTCTATTCTCTTCCTTATAGCTTTCATACGGTAGTCTTAGTAGTACGGGTTAGGGTAGTAGTAGTAGTAGTAGTAGTAGTTGTAGTGGTCTTGTGCGGACAGCGGTTCCGTGCATGGCCGGTAGTGTTGGTAGCGCCAAGGGTTGGCATCGGTATGGCCTCGGGGTGCCTCGATGACAACACGACTGGGTACCAACGATAGGCCTCGGTAGCGCCAAGGGTTGCCATCGGTCAGATACCGGTGACAACACGACTGGGTACCGAGTGTCCTAGAGCAGAGCAGTGCGGCCTCGATGGGGCATCGATGAGCCTCGAGAGGGCATCAGTGCGAGGCATTGGTGGCGCCTCAACAGGGCCGGTGACGCCTTGACCAGGCACCGTAAGTAGTAAGGCTGATCGATGATCAGGACGAGGAGCGTCGGATCGTATCACGAGGGACGTATCGATGAGAAATCGGTGCGGCCGCTCAACGGTCCGAAAGTGCCATAGTGGCTATCAGGTAGTATCAGCGGTTGGACCATGGGGACGCATCGATAGGCCCTCGGGGAGGCCTACGATCGATCTACCACTGGCCATCGAGGATAACTGAGCGGTCCGCAAGGGCAGGCCGTGACGTGGTCACGGCCTGGCATCGGTAAGCCTCGTGTAGGCATCGGTGTATCAGTACGATACCTTGCTAGTCCACGATGAACAAACCGGTAATCATCGGTGAAGGCATCGATGATCGGAGAGAAAGCTAGACGGCCAGTGTCTACCACTAGGCCGCAAATCGGTAAGGCCTCGATAGATATCGATACGGCCTCGGTTCGGAATCACGCCTGGTAAGCAAAAGCATGCTTGGCTTACCAACAGTGGCAGAGCATCCGGTCAGATCATGGCGATCTGGCTATGGACTCGTAGGTGAGACAGTAGAGGAGCATGGCAAGGCTAACACACCTTGCCAAGTGAATCGGCTATCACAATGGATCTTGGTGAGGGTGCACGGTACAAGAGAGATTCCGCCGTGAGACTCAACCTTGAATCTCGAGGAAACTTGGCTCGGCCTAAGCCGGCCCAAGAGTGACTCGTTGTTTGGCGGACTGGAAACTAGGCATGGCAGGATCATGTCTGGTTCCGACTCGCACCGCATGTAGTTTAGGAAGTAGATATTTGCATAGGCCGGCTATACTCTGAAAGGAGAGCCAGCGGGCCAAATGAGAGGATTAGCAGCGGACCGAGAGGTCTACTACTAACCAGTCATTGAACCGCACCATAGAGCTATGGTAGCGTTACAGCCGCAAGGCCGTGAGGTTACTCGATGGTTCGCTTGTTTGTTGGACTCAGCAGACCATTAGGGAATGCTGTAGGCCGGACAAGTAGTGGCCGGCCAACTCGATAGTTGGACGGACACGCCTTAGTCAACCTGGTAGAAAGTCTAAACGATGTAGACCAACAAGAGAAGCGCTAAGGAGGCTTAGCAAACTCGTACGGCCGCATACGACTCCAGGGTTAGAGGCAAGGCCGCGGGAACGCTGAGGCCAGTAATGGGCAAAGCTGGACCGCGAGTCTTCCACAATTAATAGATAGTTTTCTGTTTGTATTTCTGCAGGGACGGTCACCGTATGGCCATAGATGTGTCATGGGTAACGTATTGGGATAGCCATGCTTACCTGGGGCCGACCATACGGGGCAAAAGGTATTGTTTGAAATGCTTCGGCTATTGCTTGAGAACGTAGAGGTATAAAGGACTAGGTTAAAACGAATTAGATAACTTGATTGTGAACCTTAGGATAGTTTAGTAGAGCATGTTAAACCGGTAGGATAGTAGGTTCACAATGCCACCATTTAATTATTGCATAGGGACGTATGTATGGGCATGCGTTCCGCCTTGTTTGTGTTTGGCCTGAAAGATGGCACGAAGACCTAGCGTTCTAGCGGAGCATTAGAAGGGTTTGAAGTTCCAGAATCTTCGTGAAAAAGTCCGCCGACGGGCGACTTAGTAGCCGAGCATTTCCAGTGTTACTGGATCAGTTACCAGCTTGCTGGTGTAGTAGTAGTGGCCAGCGTGCCAAGCATTTCCAGTGTTACTGGATCAGTTACCAGCTTGCTGGTGTAGTAGTAGTGGCCAGCGTGCCAAGCATTTCCAGTGTTACTGGATCAGTTACCAGCTTGCTGGTGTAGTAGTAGTGGCCAGCGTGCCAAGCATTTCCAGTGTTACTGGATCAGTTACCAGCTTGCTGGTGTAGTAGAGTAGTTATCACCGCCAAAGGGTTGGCCGTGAGACGCGGTCCCTAGCAAGTAGTGCTAAGGGTACTGTGTGGGGTTGTAGGTTTAGAATAGCTAGGTAGTGTTAGGTGGTGAGACGGAGTAGACCGTCTTACTGAGTATTCAATACTCATCCCCTTACCAGTGCGCAGGATAGGACATCCGGTCAGGTGGTCCATAGGACGGCAAGGCAGGAGGAAGCAGCGGGCAATGGAGGAAGACTTTCCCAAGGCGTAGTGAATCTAGTACCCTATGTTGTAAATTACTGTACAATGTAATTGAGAAATTTTAGAGCAATGAAAATACCACTTTTTGACTAACACTTGGGTCTGGATTCATAGTCCGAGATGCGGGTGTTACAGTGTAACCCATGGATAGACCTAGGGGTGGCCAAACAGGGTTTTGGATTTGGATTTACGGGTTTTGGATTGGGTCTGGGTTGTTTGGATTAAGAGTTATTGTACCAAATTCAATCCAACTGCAATTTGGATTTGGTTTCTTGGGTTTTGGATTTGGTTCAAATTATTTGGATCACAAAAAGTTGAACCAAAGTAGTCTTGAATATTATTTTAATTGGATTATTTAGATTTTGGAATTTATTTTAAATTATTAAAAAATGATAATAACATTTAAAACAAATTTTTAAGGCAAATCTATTAAATAGATTAATTTCATAAAACTCGAAAATAAAACTTAAAACATTATTTTTGATATCTTAACTTTAAAATAAAATAAATAACTCTAATAATTACATATACTACTTTTTTTGTAGGTAACTTTACATATAATTACAAAATTATTAATAACTTACTACTTTTATAGTGTAGGTAATTTTACATTTATATTAAGTTATATATATTTAATATATGTACATGTTTAGGAACATTTGGATTTTATTTGGGTTTTTCGGTTATCTGAAAACCAATTCAAATAACCCAAATCTAAATTCATATTTAATATTCGATTCAAATGAGTTTTTATGTAAATCCAAATAGATCCGGGTTTGCCACCAAATTGGATTGGATTTAATTTAGCGTGGATATATTGGATTGGATTGGATTTGGACAACCAAATTGGCCACCCCTAGATAGACCCTTTCTCTGGGTATGCAATGGGGCAAAAGTAAATGCCTATATCCATGTGGGTTTCCAAGACAATATATTTTAGTTTCGCATAGTAAATGGATCGAACTTGAAACATATTAGTGTCTCAAGCCCGTCACCTTAGCACTTGACCACAAAGCCCCGAACGTAATTTTTAATATGTTATTTTCAAGTTACATGTTTGACATATAATTTTTTATGTATTAGGTCATTTTCTCCTATTCTTTATCTACATGTGTCCAACGTTTTCCTGGTATTGAGATTATAGTGTTTGTTGATCTTATTGTTTTGTTTGGAATTCATCACACGAACATTGAGTATTGTTTTCTTTCTTTAATATTCGTAGGTTTATTCTTTCCAATTTTGTTAAATAGTTTTCTTTTTATTGTTGTATTGTAGGATCGTTTGTTCTTTACCGTTCTTTACATAGATGTATTTGATGTTTCTTTGCGGAAGTGGTTATATTTCTTTCACGATAATTTGTGAAGAGGATGTGTCCGAACGTGATTTTTATTTGTAATTTCTTAATAGTATTTTCTTATCATGTTCTGCTATGAATAATTATATTGAATAATTATTAGGGTGAATTTGTTGAATAGCCAAAAAAAAATTATAATTAATTATCTAACCAATTGTATCATATGTGGCAAAATAATAGCCATTAGATCTAGGGCAATTGGTTAGATTGCTAATTATTGTTTTTTCTTGGTTATTTAACACAATTTCTCTAATTAAATTATATTTTAATTTTATTTTGGTATTATTTTGATGATTGTGTTAGCTATATAAATACTACTTGTATGAGTGATATAAACTTATATATATTTAAGTAGTAATTATATATTGTCCGGTCTTATCAAATATATACGTGTAAGATAGTATGTCATATATGTGTAATTTAAATAACCTAACTAAAAAATAGATGGTGTATGGGATCCATAATTGTAATGGATATAAGTTTGGGATTTGTTGGGATTTGTTGGGATTTAAGTGTATTTTGAAGATATGTAGTGATTTTGGGGTTTAAATAATTAAAAATATAATTTTTGGTTGTGTGATTTGGTGTGTAAATTAGTATGGTTTACTTTTACAATTTTGATAGGGTTTATAGTGATTTGATAACTTTCTTCTTTAATAAATAAATATTTGAAACAAAATGTGAAGTGAAATTTCTTTCCAGCACATATTCGGAGAGTGGTGTACTAGAAGAAAGTTACAAGCAAAGATCTAAGCCGTGGCAGAGAGAGTTTTGAGAATCATCTTAGGGTTCGCTGCCACAACCATTAGGGATTTTAAATAATAAATTTGTTGACATTTGAATATTTTTCTAAACTTTGAATTTGAAGGAGATGAACCTTGAAGTATGGGTAGCAACAAGCTTTGAACTTATTATACATCTATAAACGAACATCTCATGTTTTAATCTAAAATATTTTAGTAACATATAAATACATTTTGATTCTCTGACTAACAGATTTTTTAAATATAATAGATCATGATTGTTTCATATCGTCTTCATTGTTCAATCATCATCATCGTTTCAATTAAGACAAGACGAAAGAGGAAAAAGATAAAAGAAACGTTAGAAGACTATAAAAAGCTCAATCACCATCATCGGTATCAACTAAAGCGAGACGGCAGCAGAAGAAGAATTCAAAAACAAAAAACTATGGAAATGTTCTGAAAGATATTGATTTGGAACGGTTTGTTCAAATCACACATAGAAGTAATAGCCAAATTTATATCTAAAAATGAATCTCTAACATGCTGAAATTTATTTTCTTAAAACAATTGTTAACTTTGAATAACAATAAATTATATATGAGCTTCACACATTATAAGTGGAATAACAAGAGATTGTTATTTTGTTGTATTTTATATAAATTCCATGTGTAACATGATTTGTAAAGAGATTTGAAGATCATTAGTTGAATAACATGAGATTTTAGAAACTCCACCAAATCTATTAAAATTCCACATCCAATACATTGGGTTTCGATATATTAATTGGGTTATATAGTTAGTTTTGAATCTTGATTTTATTATTGCGTCTTTTGATGGATAGTTTTACTATTTGCTTTTAATCCAATCCATCTATATGATGGGAGCTGGGTGAACGCCGCTCAGGGGAGCTGGACCAGCGAAGGAAGAGCACGGCCGAGATCCATGGGCTAAGCTTCTCTTCGACAGCTGGTGGGTGCCTCGATAGTCAGACCTGAGAGGTTAGGGCGAACACTTGTGGCTAAGAGATACTTAAATATTATATTTTTTTTTCTCATTGAGAGAGTATAGAGAATCTCTTGAAGTTACTCGAACAAAAAAATCATGAATTTATGATTTTATACAAAATACTTTTATCACTATGTTCCAACTAAAAGAAGTATTCTAGAAGATGTCAAAAAATATTTTAGAAAATTTGTTTGTTGAAAAGTAAATTAGAAAAAAAAAATTACGTAATATTATGAGTTATCTATAAAAATATAGATACAATAAAAACGAGAATATAAAAGGACATGATAAGTGTATTGCATGATTAAGTTTTGGTTACATTTGCAGTATAACTTTGTAATATTCATTATTATTCTAAGGTTTTGGGACCTAGAATTATTGAATTGTTGTAGTTGAAGCAAGATTAAGTATGTAAAAAAAAGGTGGTAATCTTTCATTCAATAATGTTTTGTCAAACCTTTCTTAAATATTAGTTTAATTAAAATTTTATAAAAAGAGTATAATTAACCTAAAACTAATTGTATATGCCAACGTCTAACTAATTATATATATTAAACTCATCGATAAAATAAACCCACGCGTAGCGTGGGTATAAAATCTAGTCTATACTATATAAAAGTTGAAGCTATAAGCTCCTGAGGGCGTCCACATAGGCGATAAATCAACCTATAGTGTTACGCCATGTCAACAATTATGAATTAAGTTAATTTACTTTTTTTTGGTAATAGGAAACTAAGACATAATTTTCTATTTGTAGTTAATAGGATATTAAGACACAATTTCCTTTTTCCCATAAACCTGTAGCTTTAAATATTATTATAGATTATGAAATTTTCTTAATTTTCAGGTAGTAGTAGTCTTAATTTCCTTATTTCATAAATTTATAATTTAAAGTAATTTCCATTTCTATAATTTTTAGTTTCGACTTTTACTTAATCTGGAATCTTTTAGTTTCAACTTTTACTTAATTTTAATATACTATATATTAGGAAATTTTTACTAATTTTCTAAATCACGGATTCTAGATAGTTTTGAATAGGAAATTTACCTATTCTGAATTTGTAATCTATACTATAAATAAGAACTTAAACTTACAACTTTGGAACACATCAAAGCTTAGCTTGCTCTTCTTTTACCTTATTGAAAACTACATCCTCTTTTAACCAATTGATTTTCCATGGCTCCTTCAAGGAAATCCTCTTCCGCCAATTCAGTTGCTCAATTGGTTCTGGATGATCTTCAGAAAGGTTTCAGTAACAAAGAAGTTACGGTAAGACTCCTCAACTTCTGGGAGGCACGTAACCCTAAAAAAGGAGGCATGCTCATGGGTGTTGAACTTCTGCTTATCAACGCATTGCTACCATCACAGAATGCACTAAACGCGCATGTAAATGCGCATGTAAATTAGGACGAACTGACTCAGCTTTGTTTTGCAAAACGTGCAATAACAACAATAACAACAAAACGTGTATAGTCAGGTTTGACAATTTTTCTCTTCTATTATATATACAAATCCATACAAGAGAAAAAAGGTTTTCACTATACAACTAACATCTACGTCTTCGAAACTTCAATAAAATAGGTATCGAGTTGAGATATCAGTTTGTGACAAATACAATGAAGCAACTTTCGTTGTATTCGACCGTGATGCAACAAAACTAACTGATATGAGGGCTGCAGATTTATTGGAAGCACATATGCAGGTAACCTTACCTCTTCAAAAGTTTTTAACATACACAACTTTTAACAATAACTAATCGTACTTTTTGTCACAGGGTAATGATGGTGGTGCCGCTGGAAATCAAAGTTCAATACCAGACTCTTTGTTGGATATTGTAGGTCGCACTTTTAAATTTCAGGTAACACGTACACCTTACAACTTCACTGCTGCCCGCCAAACTATCACAGTTACCCGCATCCAAGAAGAAATCAACGGTGTTGACGAAGCTCTCGAAGAAGAAATCAACGGTGGTGACGAAGCTCTCGAAGAAGACATCAATGGTGGTGACGAAGCTCATAAAGAAGAAATCAATGGTGTAAACCATGACATACCAGAGACATCTGCATCTACTCAAATGGCCAACAATGAAGCAAAAACACCTGAATCTGCTCAAGTTCGTGCTGAGTATGAAGAATGTGACCTAGCTAGCATCAACCACAGAGAAAAACGTACCCGTCGCCAGTGACTTGCATACACCATCAATCTTTTCAATATTACCATCCCTTTGAAATTTATATCCACCAATACTTTAATCTTAGAGCATTAACATATGTTAATCATTAGTTTTTTAATAATCTCTTTAATGATCAATACTCGATAGTTGGGTTTGTCCTCTTTATTACGTTCATGAGTTTGTTTATCTATTCTTTCAAATGTCTTGCTTTACCATTGCACGAATACGTTTAGTCGCCAATCTGATAATTCTCATAAGTCTTTGGTTTAAACCATACACACACGGAACTAATTTACTTTTCAAACTACATTTTGATTGCCAGTTAGATTGGACTTTATTCTCCATACATTAGTTAATTTTCTGATAAATCTATTCTCCATACTTTATTTCTTTAATCTCCTTAAATGTAAAAGAAGAATCTATACCCCAGCCAATAACTCTGACATTACCAAAGACACCGAAGCATGAAGTTTTGAATTTGATTTATGATTTGTTTGTATAAAAAACTGAAAACAGAGAATAATTTAACATTACATAAAGCTTGAAACAAACATCTGCAGCAACTCTACCATTCGAGTTACGTTGACCAATGCTTATTCGAGTTACAATTTCTAAAACTATAATTATTAATATTCAAATCAAATCATCGAACTAACAAATGAATATAAAGAACAATATAAATTAAGGACATCTATGGTTGTTTTAACAATATAATACAAAATTCTACTTCGTTACTTATAAATTAAAGGAAATCATCCACTTTATTGAAAGAATGAAAAAACCCTCTTGAAATCTATACTACATAAAAAAGGCAATAACTATTCTACTTTCTAATGGAAACCTTTACAATTAACAATTAGGAACTTGCTTCCTCTTTTAAAATGGAAATTTACGAAAGTTATAAAAACAGAGGCTTACATTAACTTAACGAACAAAGAGATAAACAAACATCATTCTCTACAAACATCTTCAATATTGCTATCAAATATCAACTTTGATCTCCACCCTCTTTTAGAAACTTTAGACTGTGAAAACCCTTCAAAAATAAAGAGATGCTACCTATTGCTATGGTGTCTCGACAACGTGGGAGGCCTAGAAAAACAATTGACTCTGCTGCTTCGGTCAAAAACGTTTATTATAACTGTGAGTTTTCAGATCAAATTTTCTTTATCATCGACAAAGCATACAATATGTGAAAAATTTCAAAAACTAACAACATCTAACGGTTCTTGTGGCATAGGTGGATGTAGTATTTGCTTCAAGTACGGTAAGTAAACAACGACCTCCTAGCAAAATATAAACTTTTTCGTTGTATTCGACCGTGATGCAACAATACTAACATAATCGTTTTTTTTTTCTGTCTATTCTTTTTTTCTTTCTTTGCTTTGTCGACAATTGGATAGAACTTTTATTTCTTAGAGTATCACCTCCATCCTCTCATTCTCTCTAAAAAAAATTTAGGAGCGCCAAAATTATTACTCTTTACTAGCCAATGTAATGATTTAAGGAAAATCATGTGCCATGTCTCTATATTTATCTTGGCATGATGCACTAACTATGTTATAAGGTTTAACACATCTTAAAAATTGTTACATGTGAGGTGATTATGTTCGATCATATTTAGATTAAAACCAAGCAATAAATATGTCAATTGAAACTTAGTAAAGTAGAACCTATGTAAAGCTAAATAAGTCCACATAGAATTAAAAAACACAATTCTATTAGTCCACATTAACATTTAAAATTATGTTAATTTTGTTTTTTTGTTAGTAGAAATTTTTCCTTTTCCATAAAGTTCATTTCTTAGTTTTATTTAAACAATCTTTCCATTTTCTTTTAAAATATGCATTTTGGAATACATAATGTGAAATTAAATATTTATTAAATTGTATATTTTTTATCAACTCATTTATAAAACAAACCCACGCGTAGCGTGGGTATAAAACCTAGTCTATACTATATAAAAGTTGAAGCTATAAGCTCCTAAAGACGTCCACATAGGCGATAAATCAACCTATAGTAACGTGCCACGTCAACAATTATGAATTATGTTAATTTTGTGTTTGTGGATAATAAGAAACTTTTCATTTTTTTAAATTAAAAATATTATATTTAAATTGTTAATTGAAAACTTCTATTTTAAATGACAAAAAACATCTATATCCTCAAATAGGAAATTTTAAAAATATTTTTGATTTAAGTTAATTTTGTTTTGGTTTGATAATAGGAAACTAATCATACTATTAAATGAGAAGTGCAAAATCCTACCAGACACCCTCATATTGATTTGAGGGGCTACTTTTTACTAAAACTATCCCTACCCTTTTAATTATATTTTTGATTATAAAAAATTATTATTAGCATTGGGCTTACGCTAATTACTCATATGGGCTTTCGTTTTTGGCCTCATACATGTACTATATATATATATATATGCAATATTATCACCATCTTTTTAATCATCGCCAAGGTTAGGTTTATATTCTCAAAACCCTAGATTATCTTTTCCTTTGATCGTTGCTTAATATATTATTTGACATGAACGTTTTTTTCTTCTTTTTATCATGGTTTTATTGTCAGATGAAGAAGAAAACTATTGAGCATAACTTTTTCAAGTATATATACCTCTTGTGCGAACCTAATCGTGTGTCGCTTATTATTCTCGAGTCCTCTTACCTGCTTTACCTCTGTGATCATGTCCCGTATATTGTTCTATATAGTTAGTCAGCGTACCAGTTGGTGTATCGAAATTTAGGTCACGTATAAACACAATGTAGCGGCAGTTTGTTCTTAGCTATATGATTGTGCTTTTCTATTCGTTTTAGTTTATGTTATTTTCCCCAAGATTCTTGATCGGCTCATGTGAAATCTAATTCTCCATTTATTTTATTAATTTGCTGATTTGTTGAAGTTTTCTTTAGTTTCTTATTGTATCTAATGATTATTTAGGACAAGTTGGAGTTTAGCGATTGGAAAACATGTGGACGGTTTTAGGTACTTAATTATTCATCCAATTTATTTTCTCTTTCTCGGTAAATTGATTATTCCGATATGGTGGTTTGTTTCTCCTTATTGGTTAATACTCTTGGTTTTGATTGAGAATAAAGCGTCATTGCCATAATCCTTCCCTTCCCCGCAATCACAGCTCGAGCTCGAGTGCTGCCCAAATCTGTGTTGGTAAGTGGAAAAGGAAAGTGAATCTTTAACCTCCTCTGATCTCATAAGTGTTGATCGAGAATTTGAGTAATCTGTTTTCCATTATTAAAAACTCATGATTTAATCATCGTAATCGGAAGACGAACTAAATTTTATGTGTTTTGTAACTTTTGGTTCAATGCTTTTCTAGCGCATGTATGTCTCTTTTACGTTTCACGTAACTTTTGGTTTCTTAATGATCTCCAAAAACACATAAAAATTTATGGGTCTAATTGTCCACTGCAACTTTAGAGAGTGTCTCATCATACCATACTATGTTTTCCTTAATACAGTTTTTATTTCAGTTATGTTTTGTAGGGATTTCACACACAGCTTTGCATGTTATTCTTAACTCTTGCCACGATCTAATTCTATTCTTTCTTTAGAAGGAAAATGAAATCAGAGAAAGCTTAAGATTTTGAAGCTGATTGATGAGGCATAACAACAAAACTGAAAGACTTTAAGAACAGAGTTCATTCGCAAAAAAACAAAAAAAATGCTTTATGGAAAGCTCAGAAAAACATCTCCAATGGGGTAAGCTATTTATTACAATTAGTTAGCTCTTTCAGTATTACAGTTTTCTGAATTTATGATTCAAAGTTTTAAACAAGTGAAAGCAAGTGACGATCATAATTTTACAATCTATAATCGGAGAAACATATACAAGAAAAGTAGATTCCGGTGAAAGCAAGTGATGTGTATTTACCTTTCCGTCTTCTTTGCTTTTTTAAGATTCTGTAATTTACTCTTATCAAAAGTTGGGATTCGAAAGCTCCTTTTACTAACTTTCATGTTGCAAACATACTCTGCTTGTGAGGGGAATACTGATGTCTGCTTCGTGGCAAGACCTTAAGGAAGGCCATAAAGTGAATGGGAGGCGTTGTATGGGAGGCCATATCGTAATGTATACTTTATTACACTATCAGTTCTAACATCAGTTCTATCAAAATGTATTTATATGTTACTAAAATATTTTAGATTAAAACATGAGATGTTCGTTTATAGATGTATAAAATATTTAAGTTAAAACATGAGATGTTCTAACAACACTATCGGAATGGCTCCTTTTGAGGCGTTGTATGGGAGGCCATGTCGTACTCCGCTATGTTTTACCCAAGTGGGGGAGAGGAGCATCTTTGGAGCTGATTTTGTTCAGGAGACGACGGAGAAGATCCGTGTTGTGAAGCTGAACATGAAAGAAGCTCAGGATCGGCAGAAGAGTTATGCCGATAGGAGAAGGAAAGAGTTGGAGTTTGCAGTCGGAGATCGAGTGTATCTCAAGATGGCGATGATGCGAGGTCTGAACAGGTCCATATCCGAGGATAAGCTTAGTACGAGGTACATGGGTCCGTTCCGGGTTGTGGAACGTGTGGGACCAGTTGCTTATCGGTTGGAGCTGCCTCCGATTATGGAGAAATTCCATGATGTGTTTCACGTTTCGAAACTCAGGAGATGCTTGCATGCTTCTGAGGAGGTAGCAGTGACGATTCCTGCAGATCTTCAGCCAAATCTGACTGTTGGGATGAGGCCGGTTAGGATTCTTGAGAGAAGTATCAAGGTTCTACGCCGGAAGAGAGTGCCGTTGCTGAGAGTCTTGTGGGACTGTAGCGGTATTCAGGAGGAGACTTGGGAACCAGAGGCAAAGATGAAAACGAAGTTCAAAAAGTGGTTCGAGAAGCAAGCAGAAGAGTGATTTCGTTTTTCTTTGTGGTTTCCAGTTTCAGTTTTTGTGTTGTGGTCACCGTGTGTGGTGAGGTTTTTGGTTGTGGATTTTTGTATTTTCATTAAAGTTGTAATGATTATGACATTTTTCCAGTGAATAAGAAAGTGTTTTTCTTATGTGTTTGACTTTGAGAGTCATGTGTTTGTGGTTAGAGAACCCCGAAATGGAAGTTTTATCGCGGATAGAACTTGCCAGTTTCGGTGGGGACTCTAACGGTTTGTGTGTTTGTGTGTGAGAGAGTCTCGGAATAGAAGTTTTACGGTGGTTAGAACTGTCTAGTTCCGGAGAGACTCTGCAGGGACATCCGAGGTGAGGGATGGTCCGGGTGATCTGTGATGATCACGTTAGTGATGGTATTCTGGGAGGGGAATATCATGTGAGACCTTAGGAGGTAGTTCCGGTCAGAGATGCATTATAGACGTCTAGAGTTGGTTCGTCCAGGGGATGTGTGGGTTCCGTGCATACCGATCGTTCGCCAGGACTGCGTGGACTGGGGACGTGAGGGTATGGAGATAGTTCATGGAGATTGTGATCTCTGGCAGATCTTTGAGAGTTGTGTCTCTCCAGGGGATGTGTGGGTTCCCTGCATACCGAGAGCCTGAAGGACTATGTGTTCTGAAGGTGAGGGGTATGGAGATAGTTGGTATCAAACACCATCAGGACTGCGTGGACTGAGGTGGGTTGATATGTGGCACCGAGAACTCAAGGGGTGACGATCCCGAGAGTTAGAGGGTGTGGATATGAGCTATGAGCGAACAATGTCTGAGACGGGTCTATGTGCATAGGATGGATGTGAACCTCGATAGGGTCTGGGAGATGTAGTCTCCGGTTATACTGGCGGGTTGGCCAGGGGTCAGCTTGGTGGGTAGTGTTAGAGGATTCGAGGACGAATCCAGTTTTAGTGCGGGAGAATTGTGACGCCCGTAAACCATTTTTGATAAAATGGAGGGGCTGTCGATCGACACTCGAGGTGTCTGTCGATCGATAGGGCTCTTAGGGGCTGTCGATCGACACATCTAGTGTATGTCGATCGACAGGTGCCCGAATTGGTTGGTTTTTTGGTTCGATTTAAGTCGTTCAATTGGACCGGGCCGGTTTGGGTAAACCCTAGGGCTTGTATTTAAGGGTTTTTGGCCGCATTTGAGCAAACCAGAGTCCCAAAATCAGAAACAAAGAGTTTTGAGAGGAGTTTCTCTTGTTCCTGATAGTTTTGTGGATTAGGGTTTCGTTCTTGACCGATTTGAAGAGGAATTTCGTGGTGATTGTAGCTGAATCTGTTTCTAGCTTCATTTTCCAGCAAATTCTATCCGAAAATCTAAGGTGAGTGCGTGACCATGGCTTCTGGGCCGGTGGATTCGTTAGGGTTGTTTGGTGGTAGGTCGAATTGATTGATTGTGATGTTTGGTGTTGTTTCTGTTCGATTGGTTGTGTTGGATTGTTTGGATTGTGTTTATGCGTGCAGGTTTCGTGGTAACGCAGAGGAGGAATCGATCCGAGAGGATAATGATCGACTTCCCATGAATCTGCGACGACCTGTCGATCGACAGCCCTTGGGTGTGTCGATCGACAGGGTCACACGAGAGCTGTCGATCGACACCTAGAGGTTGTGTCGATCGACAGGTGATCGAGGAGCTGTCGATCGACACCTAGTGGTTGTGTCGATCGACAGGGTCCTGTGGAGCTGTCGATCGACACCTAGTGGTAGTGTCGATCGACAGGCCGCCTGTTTGGGCTGTGGTTAAGCCGTTGTTGTGTTTTGTGTGATTGTTTGATGCGTGTTTGCCTGAGCGGATCCATCGCGTCTGTGTGCGCAGTCTTAGATGGGAGGACCGTCTCACTGGGTATTTGTGATAATACTCACGCATCTCTTTTTTCCATGTGATGCAGGTAAAGGCAAATTGTGATCGTGGAATCATGGCAACGAAGAGGGAGATGATCTAGGGTCTCAGTTTCGTGCTGTGTGTGATTTTGCTTTCCATTTCTGTTTTAGAACCTGGTTAGGTTGCTGGTTTTGATTGGAATTTGTTATTGATTGGTTTTAGTATTTTTAATGGAATTGATTTCTGGTTTAAATTGTTATTTGTTATCCGCTGGTTGCTTGTGTTGTAGATGATAGCATTTATGGGAATGCTAGTCCGAGACCAAGGGTTTAATGTTTAAAAAAAAAAAAATAACGGGTTGGGTCGTTTCATTCCCAACAACCAAAAACTAACATTAACCTATCTAAACCTCCACGTGTCCTCTCTCTCTCTCTCTCTCCTTCTCTCTCTCTCTCTCCTCTCTCTTCTCTCCCTCCCTCTCCTCTCTTCTCTCCCCCNTCTCTCTCTCTCTCTTCTCTCTCTCTCTCTCTCTCTCTCTTCCTCTCTCTCCTTCTCTCTCTCTCCCCCTCTCTCTCTCTCTTCTCTCTCCTCTCTCTCTCTCGTCTCTCTTTTTCTCTTCTCTTTTTCTCCTCTCCTCTCTCTCCTCTCTCTCTCTCTCCTCTCTCTCTCTCTCTCATCTCTCTCTCTCCTCTCTCTCTCCTCTCTCCCTCTCTCTCTCTTCTCTCTCTCTCTCTCTCTCTCTTCTCTCCTCTCTCCTCTCTCTCTCTCTCTCTCTCTCTCTCTCTCTTCTCTCTTCTCTCTCTCTCTCTCTCTCTTCTTCTCTCTCTCTCTCTCTCTCTCTCTCTCTCTCTCTCTCTCTCTCTCTCTATGTTAGCTTAATGAAACAGAGGAAGCTTGAAAAAAAAATCGATTCCTCCTCTCTTCCTCTTATTTCTCTCTTCATCTTTTGTGTTCCTTCTATTCCTCTCATCTTCATTCTCTTCCTCTCTTTCCTCTCGTTTAGTGGCAAAGAACAACTAATAAAAAAACTAGAGGAAGCTTCAGACTTTTCCCTCTTCCTCTTCCCTCTCTCTCTCTCTCTCGCTCGTCATCGCCATCCTTCTTGGGGGTTTTCATCTTTGTTAACAAAAACAGAGGCAATGGGGAGGGACTGCATAAGTATTCTTTGGTTATTCACCTTCTAAGGTTTGATATTTAAGTATTTTTCAGTTTCTTTGAAAGTAGATGGTCTGATGTTGAACCGTGATCCAACCGTGTTATAATCAAACAGAAATCAGAAGTAAATAGATTTTTAGGGTTTTAGGGTTTTCGTATAACTGATACAACTGATGTAACTGATATGCCTGATATAACTGAAATGCCTGGTATAACTGATAATACTTATCAGAACCGTATTCTTTTGTAGATGGATCTATCATGATCTTCCTACCTATTCTTTTGACCAACTCCAAAAAAGTCATCTCCTCTGGCGCGATCCATATCACTTGCATTAGGTAACTAAAAACGTCATCATCATTCGAGATAGATGATGGTTTTGTAACATTCAGAATCATCAGGAAGAAATTGAGTCTCATACGCGTTGTCACTAAACGAGAGGAAAGAGAGTAAGAGAATGAAGACGAGAGGAATATAAGGAACACAGAAGATGAAGAAAGGAGGAATTGATTTTTTTTCAAGCTTCCTCTGTTTTAGTATAAATTAGGATAATGAACCAGAGGAGACAGAGAAAGAGATGGATAAAGGAGAAAAAGAGAAAGAAGATGAACATATGGAAACTGAGAAAGAACAAGAGAAAGAAGAAGAAGGTACTTTTTTTTTTTTATAAGCTCAATGTGTATTTCATCATAGTAATGTCTATTCTCTTTGTTGAATTTACAAAAATCAAAGAAGAAGAAGCTGAGAAAGAAGAAGAAGAGAAAGAAGAAGAGGAGGCATAAGAAAAAGGACAAATTAATGAAGGTACGTTTCTCTTTTTGTTTATAAACTTCACGTGTATATCATCATAGTAATGGTTATTCTCTTTGTTGAATTTACAGAAATCGAAGAAGAAGAAACTGTTGTTGTTGCCAGTCCAACGAAGAGGGTATCACAACCATCAGTTTACAATAAACATTCGTATACGGCAGAAGGCAAACATACGAAGAAGGCGAATGTGTAGAAAATAAAATTCACCGCAAAGAGTATGAAGACTTCGAAGAAACCGAAGAACAAATAATGCTCCATGTGCGAAAGAATGTTGTAACTTGGAATGTTGTTTTTTAGGCTTTTGCGAATATTGAAGTGTTTGTTTTTAGGCTTTTGCGAATGTTGGAATGTTGATTTAGACTGGTTTTTATTGACTTTAGGTGCTTGGAACAATTTGGTAGGAATGGTACTTATAAATATGACTAAGACTCAAAATTATATTTTCGTACTACTGATATAACTAATATAACTAGTCGTTGAAAATGTTTGTCAATTATCTATACTGAATATGAAAAAAACGTGAAAATGTGTAATGATCATTAAAAAATTAAATATTTATGTCCCATATTTAACACATGCGCCGTCGTTTGAATTAAAAAATATTAAAATGCTTCACATAGTCATTGATATGCTCAAATTTACCCTGAGCTACTCTCTCAAATTAAGAGATCAATTGTAGTAGGAGTCGAATCACTGGGAGTCAAATCAAACGATAGGAATACTGACTTCAAATTCGGCTAAGTAAAATAATATAAAATAAAGACAAAAGCAAATTGAAACAGAGAAGGATTGTTGATTTAAAATTCAATTAAACAAAGTGCTAGGCTTGTGGGTAATTCTCAGGATGAATCAAAATTGCAGGTTAAACAGAATCAGGATTTAATTAAGAACCGTTCTAGAACTTGGAACACTAAAATATAATTAACCAATTGTCGTTGCGAAAACTAACTATGTCTAAACCCTAGAAAACCAAATTTCTTTGCGAATTCAATCAATTTAAACAAGCATTAAATTCAAGTCCAATTTGTTCACAAAATCCCTAAACCAAATTTCTTTGCGAATAAGTAATTTTGCTTACCTAAGATCTAGTTCTGGCTAATCTATTACACTTTCGTGTCAATCTATCAACCTAAGATAGCTAATTTAGAGTGATCAATTCCAAATCAGAGTTCAAGCAATCTAGGTGAAGAACCTAAGAGATAATCCTAACAAGTGAGTTTACCCTAACAATTCATCATCATTCCATTCGAACTACCCTAAACCTAACAAGCAAACTACTCAGACATGGAGGCAAAGCAAATCATAGCTGAATAATAATGCATAAAGAAAGAGTAAAAGAAGAATTACAATAGGGTTCGAAGAATCTCAAAGTATAAAGTAAACTTGTCTCCCTAAAAACCCTAAAAATCTCTCTCTAAACTTTGTTAAGTAAAATCTAAAGTTCTGATCTAAAAACCTAAAATAAACTATTTATAGAGGTAAAACTCGTGGTGGGCTTCTATGACGGTCTATTGGTAACTTCTGGCCCGAAAAGGAACAATTTTCCTTCTTTAAAACGTATTAGGTTGGCTTCTGCGAGTACCTGTCGATCGATCAACAATGTGTCTGTCGATCGACAGGTTATAACGTAGCTGTCGATCGATCGGTGCCTTTGTGTCAATCGATCGACACGCCAATCTGACGGCAATTGAATTTCCGTTCTAGCGACTGCAGGTCCTATTTCCACAATGCTCCAAAACGTTCCATAATCATCAATGAAGCTCCACACGTACACAAACCTGCAAGGACTCTAAAACACTCGAAAAACACTGAAAAGACTCGATAAAACCGGGTTAAATCATGGTCAAAAACGGGTAAAAACCATGATATATCAACTCCCCCAGACTTAGCTTTTGCTTGCCCTCAAGCAAACTAGAGACTAAGAATGAAGTCGAGGTTTGAAAATGGCGAGAACTCACTTATCTTTGGGAACATTGCTTTCGCTTTCTTGACTCTTTCGCTGCATGTAAATAAAGTACCTTTGGCGGTCACGAATCTCAACCATCATAGGTTGGGCCTCAAATCTTAACCTGCAAACCTATCAGTTTCACATCCTCCTAACTGTCGCACACTTAATCGAAGTGATGATGGAATTCTCTCCAATGATATCAACCAAGTAAAAGGCTAAGTGTGATGTTGAAGGCTTTTGTGTTTAAGTGGAGCTAAAGAGTGTTTAGGGTTACCAGATTTTATTTGGTGGATGCAGACATTATGCATAATCACAAGAGAGAATCGGATCCAGTTGATGCCCACAGTTTCTCATTCACATTGCACTCCCTTCTCCACAACGTTATCAGGAACCAAACACCATTATATAACATGTTCCACTATCCACATCCAACCTCTTTATTCCTTGGGACTTTTGTTGAAGCTAGAGACTTATAAAGATGATAATTTCCCTTTCCCTTACTTATTTTTCGAAATAAAAGTAAATATTTTTTTTTTTTTTTTTTTTTAACTCTAAGGGGGGAAATGATTTTACAAAGATATTAGTCTCGAAAATTACCATTGTTGTGTATTAAATCCCAAGGAATGCTCAGCATTTCTGCTCTCTTTCAAGTATTCCTACCAAATCCTTTTCCTGTGCAATTTTTGTGAATGAAAAACTGCGTCGGACCTCTTTCTCTCCGGAGTTTATACACATGCCTACACATAAAACAAAAGGAAAAGAGACTGCATGAGGTTTGAACAAAAGGTTAAGGTTAGGGGTTGGGTACCAACTAAAAATGAGCTGGCCATTCAGGATCAACAAAGAGTGGTAAAGAGAATAAGGAGTCCTGAATGTTTTACTGTCGTGATATCACCAAAGAGAATATAGCGTGATGGAGATCAAGTGTGCTAGTCTGGAGTTTGATCTACTCCGTTCTGTAAATTGCGATAAGAGGGGAACCTGTACTATCATCTGGTTTCGAATTCGTTCCATCCAAAGGCTTCATCGCAACAGCTAAAAGTTTTAAAAACTAAGCTTTGTTCTTAGGAAAGATCGTTGTTCCCTACATTTTGACTCAATAAAACAAATTTTTGACTCCAAAATAGAAAACAATGTTAGCAACTACCTCCCCCAGACTTAAACAACACTGTCCCTAGTGTTATTAAATCTGAGATTGGTGAGAAGGGAAAGCAAATAACAAACTGACTCAAGGAAAGAAAAATGACTCAAAGGAAAAGAAAAAGACTTACAGGTGGGTTGCCTCCCACCAAGCGCTTGTTTTCAGTCATTAGCTTGACTGCAGATGATGTTCAGGCTGGAGGTGGATCTCTGAAGTGCACTCCCCCAAACTTGCAAGGAACAATACCAGGAAAGAGCTTCATAGTATTGTTCAGCATTTCTTGGACAACTACTTCTTTCTCTTCTCTCAACTCCAAAGGAATCACAATTCTAAACTTGGAGAATGGCTTAGAAGAAATCTTTATGCGCTTCGCCTTAGGGATCTTTTGGCACTTGGGACTTGCTGGATTTTTAACTTCAAGATGTGTTGTAGAAGGAGCCAACTCGAGGACATTTTGAACCTTCTTCACCTCATCTCTAACATTAACGCTCATCCAAGAAGCCGATGTGTCAAGAACTGAAGGATAGAAGACAGACTTGTTGATGTTCGAGAAGGAGATTCGCTTATTAGGAAAATCCACCATTGCTCCCACTGTTCCAAGGAACTGTGCACCAAGAACCAACGGTTTACAGATATCATCATTTCTCTCAATGATGTAGAAGTCCGTAGGAATAATAAAATCTCCTATTTGAATCAACACGTCAGGAATGAAGCCTTTAGAAATTATACATGATCTATCTATGAGCTCGATATAAGTCCTTGAAGGTTGTAACTCAAAGATTCCTAGCTTCTTTGCAACAGCCTCACACATAACATTCACATTAGCTCCTGTGTCGCATAGAGAATCTTTCAATTCTACACCATTGATCGAACACTGAATCACAAACATCCCCGGATTCAACAACTTTGGCAGCTTCCTCAATGATGTTGGAGCTTGTTTCCCTTTCTTCTGGTGTGCTTTGTTACTGCCTTGGTTGATAGATGAAGGATATAAACTCTTTGGGTACGGGATCTTGGGCTTGTAGACACTTCGAACGGCGATTTCAGACTGATTTTTCAGATTTTCTGCGTCTGTCAGTGCTGTCGATCGACACTCACTGTGTCTGTCGATCGACAGTGCAGATGAATTTGCATTCGTACAGAAATTTCCCGTGGCTGTCGATCGACACTCACTGTGTGTGTCGATCGACAGTGTCTGTTTTTCGATTGCCGTCAGATCTTGGTGTCGATCGACAGAAGGAGGCCTGTCGATCGACAGGCCCTCTGCAATCTCAAAATTCCCATTTTCTTCAAGAACCTCGAGCCAACTTTCATCTTCACACTTCTCAATAGTTGGAATCACTTGTTCTTCACTCTTCAATGTGATAGAATTGGAGAAGTGCTTTGGATTCATGTCCGTCTTCCCTGAAAGATAACCTTCTTGTCTCCTCACATTTTCAGTAGTCTGAGCAACCTGAGTATCAAGCTTCTTCATGTGAATGTTGAAGGCTTCTATTTTCCTATTGAGATCAGTGTAGAGGCCGTCAATCTTCCCATTGAAGTTTACTATTTGTGCTTGCTGCCCCTCAAGAAGCTGTTCGAGCATAGCCTTCACGTCACTTTCTGAAGATCTAGCAGGTATTGGCTGATAAGATGAAGATCCGTAGTCCCTTGAGTAGTTGTTTCTCTGGTTGCTTCCACTGTAGCCTCCAAACCTCTGATTCTGAAAACCATTCCCATTGATGTAGTTAACATCCTTTTGATTATCCTCCTCCTCTTGAGCAATGTGAATTGCCTTCTTTCCCACTAGAAGGCTATGCATAGAATTTATCTTGGCTTTCACCTCAGCAATCTCAAGTCCACCTGACATACCTGCTTCTTTTCTTCTCTCCTCATCAATCTTTTTCGTGCTGTTGCTCGAAGCCACGTTTTTAATCAATACAAAAGCATCAGCTGGATATCTAGTCTTGAAATCCCCATTACTGGCGGAATCCAAAGCCATCTGATGCCTCCAATCTACACTTCTGAAGAAGATGCCCAACAGCTGAATCTCTGTAAAACCGTGGTGAGGACAATCTCTCTGATAGCCCTTGAAACGTTCCCATGAAGCCTTGAATGCTTCAGTTGGTCCTTGAACAAAAGAAGAGATCTTCGCTCGCATCTCATCTGAACGCGATTCATCGTAGAAATGGCCCAGGAAAGCGTTCTTTACATCGTTCCAAGTGGTCAGTGAGCCCGGCTCCAACTGCATCAGCTAGTAAGCTGCATCCCCAGCTAGAGAGTGTGGGAATAGCTTACAGAAGACGTAATCGAGAGACACCCCATTTGCCTTGATGCTATATGCGAGGTCTTCGAACCTCTCAAGATGATCCATGGGATGTTCTGTAGGATGTCCATGGAATTGATGCTGAGCTACCAGTGAGAAGAAAGCAGGCTTCAGCTCAAAGTCCTGCCTAGCGAATCCAGGGGCTCGGATCGCTGCCCTGTTAGCATAGTACTCTTCAGGTCGGTTATAATCACCCAAAGTGCGTCGGTTCACTACAACTTCCTGAGCTTGACGATTTGCCTGAGCCTGGCGCTCTAGATCAGCTAGCTGACGTTCTAACTCAGCTCGTTGATGATCTAACTCACCTCGTTCTCTTGCAACTGTGTCGTCAACCTCCTCTGCCTCAATAATGGCATTACCAGCTTCATCAATCCTATCTCCTTGCTCATTGTATCTGTTTCCCTCTCTGTCAAACAGCTCACCATGAGCATTCGGAATAACCACTACAAGCTGACGCACCATGTTAGCTTGTACCTGAAACACAAAAACAAAACAAAATAAACGCGTAAAAATGAAAAAAAATACTTAGTCAAAATTCTAGAATCAAAATCCTATGGAAGATGTTGACTCCCCGGCAACGGCGCCAAAATTTGATATGCTCAAATTTACCCTGAGCTACTCTCTCAAATTAAGAGATCAATTGTAGTAGGGGTCGAATCACTGGGAGTCAAATCAAACGATAGGAATACTGACTTCAAATTCGGCTAAGTAAAATAATATAAAATAAAGACAAAAGCAAATTGAAACAGAGAAGAATTGTTGATTTAAAATTCAATTAAACAAAGTGCTAGGCTTTTGGGTAATTCTCAGGATGAATCAAAATTGCAGGTTAAACAGAATCAGGATTTAATTAAGAACCGTTCTAGAACTTGGAACACTAAAATATAATTAACCAATTGTCGTTGCGAAAACTAACTATGTCTAAACCCTAGAAAACCAAATTTTTTTGCGAATTCAATCAATTTAAACAAGCATTAAATTCAAGTCCAATTTGTTCACAAAATCCCTAAACCAAATTTCTTTGCGAATAAGTAATTTTGCTCACCTAAGATCTAGTTCTGGCTAATCTATTACACTTTCGTGTCAATCTATCAACCTAAGATAGCTAATTTAGAGTGATCAATTCCAAATCAGAGTTCAAGCAATCTAGGTGAAGAACCTAAGAGATAATCCTAACAAGTGAGTTTACCCTAACAATTCATCATCATTCCATTCGAACTACCCTAAACCTAACAAGCAAACTACTCAGACATGGAGGCAAAGCAAATCATAGCTGAATAATAATGCATAAAGAAAGAGTAAAAGAAGAATTACAATAGGGTTCGAAGAATCTCAAAGTATAAAGTAAACTTGTCTCCCTAAAAACCCTAAAAATCTCTCTCTAAACTTTGTTAAGTAAAATCTAAAGTTCTGATCTAAAAACCTAAAATAAACTATTTATAGAGGTAAAACTCGTGGTGGGCTTCTATGACGGTCTATTGGTAACTTCTGGCCCGAAAAGGAACAATTTTCCTTCTTTAAAACGTATTAGGTTGGCTTCTGCGAGTACCTGTCGATCGATCAACAATGTGTCTGTCGATCGACAGGTTATAACGTAGCTGTCGATCGATCGGTGCCTTTGTGTCAATCGATCGACACGCCAATCTGACGGCAATTGAATTTCCGTTCTAGCGACTTCAGCTCCTATTTCCACAATGCTCCAAAACGTTCCATAATCATCAATGAAGCTCCACACGTACACAAACCTGCAAAGACTCTAAAACACTCGAAAAACACCGAAAAGACTCGATAAAACCGGATTAAATCATGGTCAAAAACGGGTAAAAACCATGATATATCAGTCATATCAGTTATATAGTAGTATCAGTTTACACACATTTACTTTTCACATATTGTTAGTCATATTTTGGTAAAATTATAGTTTTTCTAGTAGTAATGTTCCAATTGAACCATTTAAACGTATTTACTATCGTTTCATGTATTCAAATGTGAAAAACTCACTTTTTGCTTATTTTACATAACATAAGATATGTTCTCATATATTAACCATGTGTATAAGGTATAGTGTTAGATAAATACTTATGTTTTTTTCTAATTTCAAAATATTTTTAGTAGTTCCTAATAATCAAGTAGAGAAAGATGTGCCAGTAAGTAATACGAACATAAGTCTTACACTAAAGAAACAAATGTAAAGAAAGAAAAAAACACAAATTATTCAAAATAGTCATAATCATTCATACCAGTTATACATACTCATAAGTTATACGCGGTAGTAGTAGTTATACCAGACAAAGAGAATTACCATTTGTATCATGATCAACACTAGCTTGAAACTAAGTCTTAGACGCATTGTAGATGGATCTATCATGATCTTTCTACCTATTCTTTTGACCAACTCCAAAAAAGTCATCTCCTCTGGCGCGATCCATATCACTTGCATTAGGTAACTAAAAACGTCATCATCATTCGAGATAGATGATGGTTTTGTAACATTCAGAATCATCAGGAAGAAATTGAGTCTCATACGCGTTGTAGATGAATCTATCATGATCTTTCTGCCTATTCTTTTGACCAACTCCGAAAAAGTCATCTCCTCTGCCGCGATCCATATCGGTAAAATAAGAGTTTCGTTTTGTCCTACGATCCATCTTCTGCAACCCCCTTCTATTAAATTATACCCTCTATAATTAAAACATATGATTATACAATTCTTTGTCATTGTCCCCTACAAAAGAATAAGAAATTAACAAATTTCGTAAATATGGTTCCGTTAAGTATTATCAGTTATATCATTATTATCAGTTATATCAGTTGTATCAGTTATACGAAAACCCTAAATAATCGATTTACTTCCGATTTCTGTTTGATTATATCACGTCTGGATCACGGTTCAACATCTACTTTCAAAGAAACTGAAAAATACTTAAATATCAAATCTTAGAAGATGAAGAACCGAAGAATAGTTGTGCCCTCCTCATTGCCTTTGTTTTTGTTAACAAATATGAAGAACCCCAAGAAGAATGACGATGACGAGCGAGAGAGAGGGGAAGAGGAAGAGGGAAAAATCCGAAGCTTCCTCTGTTTTTTTGTTTATTCTTTGCCACTAAATGAGAGGAAAGAGAGTAAGAGAATGAAGACGAGAGGAATATAAGGAACACAGAAGATGAAGAAAGGAGGAATTGATTTTTTTCAAGCTTCCTCTGTTTCATTAAGCTAACACAAAGAGAGAGAAAGAGAGAGAAAGGAGGAAGATGAAGGACACGTGAAAGTTTAGATAGGTTAAGGTTAGTGTTTGGTTGTTGGGTAATTGAATTTTAAACTTAATTAGAGGAAGAGAGGAAGAATTGATGTTTTGGTTTTGTTGTTGAAACTCTCTGTTTTGGATTTTTAACGCAGAGAGAAAGGAGGAAGATGAAAGAGGCACGTGGAAATTTGGAAAGGAGGTTAATATTATATTAATAAATATATAGGGGTAAAAGATGAAAGAAAATGAATTGAGGGTAGTTAGAATAGAGGAGGATAGTTAGATTAAAGTTTTGATTGTTGGGGCTTTTAAGATTAAAGTCCTGACATCAGCCATAGAGGAAAGCTTCTTGGTTATTTCCTCTCACCGATTTTGTTTTAAAAACGCCCACTATGCAAGTTGAGTGAAGGTTATTGGTTTATGGATTTTAATGAATTTGGAAATATAAACTAAATCTAGTGTTATTGGTCATATGATTTTAAAATCCATATTAAAATCCGGTGTTATTGGTTTTATGATTTATAAATCCTAATTAAAATCACGTGTTATTCAATCTTACGGATTTGCTTATGGATTTGATTTCACTTAGGATGTTAATGGATTTGAAAAGATTTCATGTTAAAAATACAAATGATCAAATCCGAAATCCGAAGAGAAACCTTCAGATTTATAAGGATTTCTAAATCTTATCGGATTTACAAATTAAGCGGGGGTTATTGGTTTGTGGATTTTAATGGATTTGGAAATCCAAACAAAATTTAGTGTTATTGGTTTTATGATTTTAAAATCCATATTAAAATTTGGTGTTATTGGTTCTATGATTTATAAATCCTAATTAAAATCACGTGTTATTCAATCCTATGGATTTACTTATGGATTTGATTTCACTTAGAGGGGGTTATTGGTTTGTGTATTTTAATGGATTTTAAAATCCATTTGGAGTTTAGAAATCTAAGATGAATCCATGGATTTTAAAATCCATAATAATAGATAACGTGGATTTCAAAATCAAATAAAATGGATTTACAAATCAATTAAATGGATTTCATTGACTAACCAATAAAGTAATATCAACATCTAACTCATTATTTTCATTTGATATATGTCTTTCTCGTTCTTCAAAGATTTATTGTTCTTTCGTATTTGTTGAATCCATGTTTGAGTATACTTTTAACAATTAAAACTTAACCCATAAAAAACGAACACTAACACATACACTTTTGTATCTTTATATATATTATTTACAATGATTAATATATGATTTCACAATAATATTCACTAAAATCCTTATTGTGAAGAATCACAAAGAAATTGATCACGTGAATAACAAGAAAAATGAACAAGCCTATAAAAAGAAAGAAGCAAGAAAAATATACATAAGATGATGAAGAAGAGACGGAAAGTACATACGTGACACAATTTTTCTATTATTTTAGTTGATTTGTTGATTTTTCTTTAGATCAGGGGATGAGTATTACGTGAGGTGTTTAGCGGAGTCTTGTGAAAATCACTACAAGAAAACACAGTATTTGTGACGCTTCTTTGTGACAAATTTTTCCGTCACATAAATTTGTGACGCTTTTGCTTCGAAATTGTTACACATTTGCGACGGAAAATTTACACCGTTGCAAAATTGTCGCAAATGTACGACGGAAACAAATCGTCATACCATCGTTACACATTTGTGACGCTTTTGCGACTATATATATGTGGTCACTAATTTGTAACATATTTGTGATGTTTGTCGTGCGTTGCTAAAAGTGTCGGCAACCAAAAAAGTAGGTGGCAACGTGTTTAATTCGATTTGTAAAAACATATGTTATTTACTAAGTTTTAGTGACGAAGTTGTGACGGATTTGTGACCACATGAAGAATTCTGTGACGGATTTTTAACGGATTTGTAACTCTCTCTAATAGTTTTCCAAAATCATTAACATATTAAAAGTTAAAGGATGTATTTTCCGAATGTAAACTATAATAAATTACTATGTACATTACAATTACCACTCACAGCTTTGAAAATTCAACATTTATTAAATTTTGTACCAAACCCTAAATTTTAAACATAAAATATATGTGATTACATTATAAAGTTATAAACTATGAGCAAGATTGAATTTTTTCAAAATGGATTTTAAAAGTTACATATAACTCTTATAAAAAAACAAAAAGATTGGAAATAGATGAAGTTTAGCTTGGTAAGGTCTATGTCATACAACTTAACCTCAAAATGTTTAGGGTTTAGGGTTTGGAGTAGTGACACTTAAATTAGTCGCAAAGTGGTCACTGTTTTGTGACACTTAAGTCACGAATTTGTGACGTGCAGCCAAATTTGTGACGAATGTGCAACTCCCAGTTTCATTTTGAAAAAATTATTAACCTATTTCAAGTAGAAAAATGTATATTTGGAAAGTATATATTATCTAACAGTGAAATGTATATACTTTTATCTACTTTTATCTTATCTAATATTTTTATCAAACAAATGTATATACTTTTATCTTATCTAATATTTGCATTGTCTTACATACACATATATCTTTTCAATCTAATGATTGTTGAAGTATATAATATTTCAAACTTATACTTAATAAGTATTATCTAACATTATATAATGAAGCATATATTTAAGAAATATAATCAGAATTATTGATTAAGCATGTATATTAATCTTAGTGGTCTAAAAGTTTAAAGTTAAAGGGTATAGATTTGTTAGTACCAAATTAGTGTCACAAAAGAGTCACTAATTTGTGACTACTCTTTTCTATCATCACATATTCGCCACTATTTTGTGACGGATTTACTTCCTTTTACCAATTCATTTGAATGAATTTTGGAAATTTAACAACAGAGAATTGTAAAAGTATTATTTCTAATATGTGTACACATATTTGAACTATTTGAAATACTTAATATCTATAATACTGAACATTTTCAATTTCAAGTGGATTTCATGTTGGTTCATCACATGTACCTTCCATGTGTTTAGGAAGATGTACCTATATGTTTATAAAAGAAAGTTGGTTCAAGTTCAATATTTTTCATAATTTAGTTGATTAGTATTAGTTAGTCAATACGTTGTATAAAAAAAAATTAAAACATAGAAAAGAATGATTGTAAATGCATATTTATAATTATTTTGCCTCTAAATATTTAGGGTTTAGGGTATAGATTTTTGACTCATAATATTTGGTCACAAAATGGTTACACTTTACTAAATATAAAGATGACTAAGCGTGAAACTAAATTTAGATATGTGAATTAAAAACATAGAAAGCAGCAATACTTAGCCAAAAAATTTCATATGCCCGGGAACACTTGGCCAAATTCTTTCATTTCAGAGCCATAAACATACCAAATAATAACTAAAAATATTAATTTTCTCAATAAGCTTAAGTTTTCAGTTTTCGATATCTCCGCCATAAACTTGTCCATCTCTTTCCTAGATTCATACTACTCCCACCTCAACTCCGATTCCAATCCATATCTATTTGGATTCATACCTCACCTCTATTCTCAATTTTTGATTCAATCTTCGATGTCCACAACACCTCCTCCATCTCCTGGGACACTCCGCCGCAACAAACTAAATCCATTCACCCGTGCAACTGAGATCTATTCGATTCTAGTTTTAGGGGTTTTTCTTCTTTGGTTGTTAAATCTCTCGTTCTCGTTTTCAATAGATTTAACCTTAAATCCCCAAAAGAGGACGCGTCGATTTCGCAGATGTCGTCGTCGAGTTCCTGCCGCCAAATTCATTCAAGATGTCGAGACTTATCTCTCTCAGTCTGGCCTCGATTTCAACTCTGCTCTCTCCTTCCATCAAGAAAGGTTTCTTCTTCTTCTTCCCTAAAGCTCAGATCGAATCGATCAGATTCGTTACTTACTGATTTCTTAACCCTCTTTAGGCTTCAGCAATATAAAGTTATTGAGATGGATTTGGTGATTTTATTGTTGTTATCGTCTTCTACGAGGCTTATTTGGTATCAGATGAAACATATCTGAGCTTGTGAGATATGGCGAGTTCGGAGGTTTCGATAAAAGGAAATCGTGGAGGAGATAACTTTCCTTCTTCTGGTTACAGTGACGCTAAAGACACCACCAGAAATGTCTCTGTTGCTGGAGATGGACAAAATAGTCATTCTACCCGATCTGCTCCTCTTGAGCGTGCTGGTAAGTCTCTGTTTCTGAGTTTGGTTTTGGTTATAGACTGAGTTGATCTAATTTTTTATCTCTTCTTCTTTATAGTCGACCCTGAAGCTGCTCTGTACAGAGAGCTATGGCACGCTTGTGCAGGTCCGCTTGTGACGGTTCCTAGACAAGACGACCGAGTCTTTTATTTTCCTCAAGGACACATCGAGCAGGTGAGATTTCATCTTCTGAGTTCTTCTTACCTTTTTGCTAAGTTTTTTTTATGTTTGTGATATTTCTTATGAATTTTTTGTCGGTTTCTTAAGTTTTTTTTTTTTAATTTAATGTTGTTGATGATTAGGTGGAAGCATCGACGAATCAGGCTGCAGAACAAGAGATGCCTCTGTATAATCTTCCATCGAAGCTTCTTTGTCGAGTTATTAATGTAGATTTAAAGGTAGGCTTCTATCACTTCATTGGAAATGTTTGGTTTATGAGTATTGAAATTGTCTGCTTAACAAATGATTTGTTTATGATTTTACAGGCAGAGGCAGATACTGATGAAGTTTATGCACAAATTACTCTTCTTCCTGAGTCTAATGTAAGTTAATGTTTTTGATTCATTGGTTTCATATAAAAACATTTAGCTAAAATCCCAAATATTGACAAGTGCTTAGAGGTTGTTGCCACTTTGCAAGCAAGGAAGGGTACTGGTGAGGTTCGTCCTTGTTCATTTCACTTGCTTTTCTTTTGAAACTATTTATACTTTGCACATAGTTTTTTGTTTGATTTTGATCTTGTGATTGCTGCTATCTTTGAGATGGATGATGGCCAAATAATAAAAACGTTATTTCACCTTCTGAATCTTGTGATTGCATACATTTCAAGATTTTTCTCTCGTCTTTGCATGAGTCAGAACCGAAAACATTTTCTCAGAACTTGTTAAGCCTGCTTGCATTTGAGTGTCTGTTTTTGAAGATCGAGGTTGATTGGTTGGAAAGGCAATTCACCCACTAGGGTGGTGTGAAATCACCAATCAGCTTTCTTGTTCCTGTGATCACTTTCATTATTGTCTTTGATGGTGAAAGCAGAACATGATGTGTTGCTGAATTTAGTTCTAGCTTCGTTGGTATAATCAACTGACACAGATTTAAATGGGAAGTATGTTTCATCTTTTTTATATGAAAGTTGCTTTGATATCAGACTTATTGCTGATTCCTGTGTTCTTCATCCTCTCTTTTTTGACATGGAATTGTTCTTACAATGCAGGCACTTTTAGCCGATTGTGAGGTGTCTGAAGGAATATATTCGCGGGCCTGTATTGAAGACACAGACTTGGTGTGTTTATGGTTGGGAGCAAATGTCATGCTGGAATATTCATGTGAGTTATTCTATGGATTCTATGGATTTTTTGGTTCTTCGTATGGCACTATCACCTATCGATATGATTCTGGGTTTATTTGGTTTTCCAATGTTCGATATATCCAGTGGCTGGTCCAAAATTGAAGTTTCCAAGTTCTGGGGTTTCTGGGTTTGTGGCTCGGTTTGGGCTTGGGATTGGGTCAAGACTCTCTTAGATTTTGGTTGTGGAGACGGTTTGGAGCTGAATCCATTGCGGTTTATGATCTCTTTCAGTCCCTGGTTCTTTCTTTGTAGGTTAGATTAGTTGTCTCTTTTGGTTTCGGATGGTTTTATATGGTGAGTTTTTGCAATTCTGATTTTGATTGTATAGAAAAGTTTGTGATATTTTGCTAATTTTCCACAGATGCTCTTCTTACTAGTTGAGATCATAATAAACGAAACTTGAAGCTGGTGGTGTGAAAGGTGAATCAAGCTTCATTCTTGGTGGCTTTCCTTGAACTATGAGAGTGTAAGAATCACTGAGTTTATTGGTTTTAAGAGATATATATATTTATTTTTTTAGTCTCCATATATACGTTTTTACTTGCATTTATAACGATGGTAGATGAACTATATGGTAGATGAACTCTCATTTGGCACAACTAATGGTCTGATCATATACTAGTACTCATTTTACTTATTTTCTCTGTTGATTGTTTACCCTCCTCGATGTTGAGGGCATCTCCTTTCTGAGATTCTGTGGACATCTTCCATGTAAGATCAATAACAAAATTCTCATAGGATTTTGCTTGTCCTTGAATTGAGAAGTCTATCTTCTATGACTGCATTAGCCTTTCAGAATCTTATTTTAGGTTGTTCTCTAATTGCTTATCTTATGTGGTTCACATAGATGTTTAAATATTGTAACACTTGACTGTAATGCAGGTTCCAAGACACAACAAATGGACTGAATGCTCTTTAGGAGTTGTCCTCACTAAATAAATTGGTAAAGTGGCTTGGAGAGCAAAGTGGCTGTGGGATTGCGATTAGAAGAAGTAGAGATCAATTATGGATCATCCTTGCTCCTATGTGATGGTCGATAGAAGAAGTTTGTTTTCTGTCTTTATCTCAGAAATTAGTGATGTTTTTATTTAAGATTTGGATTGGAATACTCTTTGTAAGATCTTTTATGTTTTTGTATAGATTTTCTATGAAATAAAAATATATTCAAATATATATTGTTGCTCAATTTAATTTATATAATAATTACTAATAAAATTTGTTAATTAATAACATTAATTAGGTATTTAAGTAGAGTATTTCCGTCACAAAATTATGACTAATTTGTTACGGATTTGCAACGGTACGACTCCCAACATTAGTCGTAAATCGGTCGCATAAGTACCACGAAAAAAACAGTCACAAGTCCGTCGTTAATTTACAACCACTACACATCGTTACAGATTCGTCACAAATCTACCACCATTTAAGGACGTTACAGATTCGTCACAAATATGCAACGCCAAAAACATGGTCACAGAGTCGTCACAAAAGTGCGACGCATTTGTGACATCTTTAATTTGCGACGATACTTTAGTGACGACCTATTTCCGTCGCAAAATCGTCACAAATCGAGTTTTTGCGACGGATTAGTGACTCTTTTGGGAGTAGCAAATGCTGTGTTTTCTTGTAGTGAATGAGTCCATTGATACTACGAGTGAAATAAAGGATCTTGCCAGTAAATTCTTGATAAACATTTCTGGTGGGCGAGTGGAGATGCACGATTTGCTGTATACATTTGGTAAGGAACTTGGTTCACAAGAGTTGTGTAGGGAGTTGAACCATAAAGGCTTTGCTGATGCCCTGGAGAATACAGCGGTAAGATAACCTTTGAATTTAGAGTTCTCATTTTCATAATAAAACTAGAAGCTCACTTATCCATTGACTGTTTAAGACACTTCAACTTACTAATTTGTTGTCTTTTCATTGGCCAAGCAGGGAAAAACGGTCTATTTCCCCACGAATAGTTTGATATATGCGTATATGGAGCCCAGTACTTTGCCTCCGCACCAGTGTCCCTGAAACAAAACTTAAATGTCTATTTACCCATGAAATCAATTTTGGTTCGATTTAAGCGGTTATCCAATACCAAACCGAGAACACATTAGATAAACCGAAAAATCCCAGAATATCAAAAACAAACCGAACCAAAGACCCGATTGAAACATAAACCCGACCCATAACCTAGACCCGACTGCTTCTATAACACCTAGCTAACTATAACGGGCAAAACCCCCAAATCAAAAATAAGATTCAAATTATTAAGAACCCTAATTCTAAAATTCTAAAATTTCTTCAAATCTTCACTCGAAAAAACATAGAAACGATGAGTAATGTTTCTGGGTCTTCGTCTTCATCTTCAATTGGGGGTCCAAGAGGTAGAGGAAGAGTTGTGGGGGTTCCGAAGAGATGTTGGTGTGGAAGCTCGATTTGGGAATTAATCTCTAAATCAGTGCACAATCCATACAGGCGTTACTATCGTTGTGGATTTGCAGCATCTAAGAAGGTAAGTCGAGAACTTATTTGTCACTGTTGCTCACGATTTGGTTTAAGAAAGATTTTGATTTTTGATTCGTAGCTTAAGGATGATGAGCACACGTTTAAGTGGGTAGATGAGGCACATCTAAACGAGATTGAGTCTCTTCAAAGGAAAAATGGAAGACTTGAGAATGATTTGAAAGAGATTTTAGCCGAAAGAAATCAATGTGAGCAAATGGTGTTCGATAGAGTTCAAAAGAAGGTTGAGAAGGAGATCTTTGAGAAGATGGAAGTTGTTTTGGGTGAGTCATCAAGCAAAGTGAAGAAGATCATGATTGTTGTTGTGATTGTGTGTATGGTTATGGTTGGGTGTAGCAAACTAGTTGGTAGTGTGTGAAGTTGTTAGTGTGTGATGTTGTTAGTGTGTGATGTTGTTAGTCTCTGTTTTCTGTCCATGTTTTGTCATGAACCTTGTATGAGAATGAAATATTGTGTGTTATGAATGATTGAAAACAAATGAGTTTTAAGCAAATACATTCAACAAGTTGATTTAAAGGAGTTGAAAAGGAGTTTCAAAAGGAGTTTTAAGAAAAGTAAAAAGAGTTTACATGGGATAAACCAAACATACAAAAGATAACCATATCACCACCAAATTACTACTTAAATCAAGTTCCTAAACAATGAAAATAAGGACTTGAAACCGAGCCGAGAGATAGGTAAACATCTTCTCCATTGCAACACTCCTACGCTTGAGAATCTTGAGTCATAGGAGCTTGAGAATCCTGCGTCAAGACAGTGGCTTGAGGAGGTCCACAAATAGCCTACAACACAAAAAACAGACACATTAGTGTGATCATTCACAAGAAACAAGAAGAAACACACCAAAAGTAAAGTATAATTACTTGATCCTTTACTTGATCATTTTTATGGAACCTCGAGTTATGGCCTTGTTTTCCACAAACCGCACAAGTTACTGTCCTTTTCTTCCCTTCAGTCTGCGTCTTGCTTGGTGACTCATTGACGCCTCTCTTTCTTTTTTTAGTCTCCTTAGTAACCTTGTTTGGATTAGGTGGAGGGTGAATATTTGGTGCATCAGTTTGAGGCCAAAAGGATGCACCCCTAGGTGGTACAATGCCATCAGTGTAGTTTCTCCTCCACAAAGCAGTTCTAAACCAATGCACTACATAGTCTTCAGCTTGCATCTTCTTATGCATAATGACTCCATACCCATGTTGGCAAGGTATTCCACATACTTCCCACTTTCTACAAGTACATGTCATCTTCTCCAAGTTGACACGGTAGTTAACACCATGAAGCTTTGATTCATACATCCCATTGGTGCTCTTAGTAACCTTGCATAGCTTAGCTTCCTTGTATTGCTTTGCAAGGAACTTAGTCACATAAGGTGTACAAATACCTACACCGAGACAAACACATTAACAAACCAAAACCAAAACTAAAGAAACAAATTACATTATCAAACCAAAACTAAACCTAAAGAAACAAATTACATTACCTGTGTGGGCATGAGATGTTGCTGATCTTCTAGCTATCCGTGCCATTGCAAGTGTGGTAATCATCTCAAGCATAGGCACAAAAGGCTTTTCTCTCGCCTTCTTGATGGTGTTGTTGAATGACTCTGTTGGATTGTTCTCAACATCTTCACAGAAGTTCCCAATCTTCTGGAAAGCCCTACACCAGCTCTTTGGATTTGTCTTCATCACATCGTCATAAACGTTCATGTCAAAAGCTTTCAACTTATCCAAGTTGACTCTGTACTCAGGTTCATTGTAGCTCCATGCAAGAGCCCATATGAATGGCTTCATGGCTGTTAAATCACCATGTTTCTTCTTCAAGTTCCCATATATGTGCCTCACACACATACGATACTCCATCTTTGGCAGCTCCATTTCCACAGCTTTGATGAGTCCCTACACATAGCAACAACAACACACAAGTAAGAAATTAAAAACAAAGACATCTAGCATCATAAACCAATCAATGAGATTTACCTTTTGACGATCAGAAACCAAAATATACCCTTCACCATCAGCTAGTTGCAAGTCAACCTTCAGTTTTTTCATAAACCAAGTCCAATTATCTGTGTTTTCTACTTTAACAACACCCCATGCTATTGGATATATGGCATTATTAGCATCCCTTCCTAAAGCCACCAGCAGCTGTCCTTTGAGTTTTGCCTTCAAAAACGTGCCATCTACACCAATAATTGGCCTGCAAGTTTGTTTCCAAGTTGTTCGAAGCACATCTAAACAGACATAGAACCTACTGAATACCTCCTTTCCTTCCGCATCTAAAACAGTTTCAAGCTCCACACTAGAATTCTCATTAGACTTTTCTAGCTCAGCAACATAATCACTGAGCCGTGAAAACTGGTACTCATATTCAGTATCTACCCATTTTAGTGCCTTACACCTAGCAGCCTGAATTTGATCTCTAGACGCAGTGATTCCCCATCTTTCTCTAATAATCTCTTCGATCTTCGCAGGCTTGTAGTAGTCGGGTTCATCGCAAATCTTATCTAGAAACAATCTAGCTATCACGGGTACCCTTAACAATGTACACACTCCATTTGGTACACAACTATGCTTCGATTTATACTTCCTAATCCTCCATACTTTATCCTTAGGAAGAATCGAAGCATAAGCTTGCCACTTACAACCTTCGGCATCATCATTAACACCATAGCATTTGAAACCTAACTTATCTTTGTCGTACCTGTACTGATATAGATTTCGACCACTTCGCAGAGCATGATCAACCACATTCTCTTTGAACGCGACGCCACTGATGAATGCTTGTTGAAAGTACAATCTTCCTTCACCTCGTCTGATATGTGTTCGCCGTGGCATTCTTCGACGTCTCGGTGCTCCGTCTTCATCGGAATCACTCTCAGGAATCTCATCATGGCGAACAAATGGTTCATCGTCAAATTCTCGAATGATTCGATCCATCTCATGCTCGTGTCTCTGCGGTGCCTCCTCGTCGAAATTAGGCAAGAGATTCATGAGTGCCAATGTATCTGCAGGCAAACCATCTTCCTCGTTTGGATTCTCCGACATTTGATTCTCTCAATTTGGGGATTTTTGAATTGAGAATTGATTTTTAGGGTTCGTGTTTTTGATTTGGGGAAGAACAGATCCGGATCGTGTTTTTTTTTTCTTTGGTTTGATTTCAAGTTAATCGGATCCTTAACGGGTTAAAATCCGGTTTTGTAACGGTTAAAACAATGTATTATTGATTAACTAATTACCCAAAAATAGTGAACCAATCGTAAACCACACTGTGGATAATTAAACATTCAACTTTCATATGGTGGATATATATACATTTAACTTTGATTTCATGGGTAAATAGACATTTAAGTTTTGTTTCAGGGACACTGGTACGGAGGCAAAGTACTGGGCTCCATATACGCATATATGAAACTATTCGTGGGGAAATAGACCGTTTTTCCGCCAAGCAGGGAGCATACAGTGTGAGAGGCATTTTTCTCGACATGTCTAAACTGAAGAATGAACTTCTTTTGGATAGATGTATGTTCACTAAGATGTGTAATCTTAGGTACCTCAAATTCTACAATTCTCGTTTTCATCAGGAATGCGAAGCTGACTACAAACTAAACATCCCTGATGGACTTGAGTTTCTTGCGTTGGATGAGATTCGGTATCTCTACTGGCTGAAATTCCCTGAGAAGAACCTTCCAGAAGACTTCAACCCCAACAATCTTACCGACCTTAGCTTGCCTTACAGCAAGATTGAAGAGGTCTGGGTCGGTGTTAAGGTATTGTATCTGTTTAAGTTAGTTTTCACCGTTGTGCTTATATTAGCTTACAAGATTAGACTTGCTTAGTTTTTTGTGACTGTTGATTGCAGAATACACCGAAGTTAAAGTGGGTTGATCTTAGTTACTCAAGCACGTTACGCAATCTGTCAGGGTTGCTAAATGCTGAAAGTCTCCAAAGATTGAATCTTGAAGGCTGCACGAGTTTGGAGGAGCTGCCCAAGAACATGAAACGCATGAAAAGTCTTATTTTCCTCAACATGAGAGGATGCACGAGTCTTCGGTTTCTTCCACATATGAATCTGATCTCATTGAAAACTCTCATCCTCACAAACTGCTCAAGTCTTCAGGAATTTCGGGTGATTTCGGATAAACTTGAAACTCTAAACTTAGATGGAACTGCCCTAAGTCAACTTCCTGCAAACATGGTGAAGCTCCAGAGACTGATTGTATTAAACTTGAAAGACTGCAAAAACTTGGTGGCGGTTCCAGAATGCCTGGGGAAATTAAAAGCTCTGCAAGAACTGGTGCTATCTGGTTGTTCAGAGCTCAGTACATTTCCAATTACCATTGAAAACATGAAATGCTTGCATATTTTACTGCTCGATGGGACAGCAGTTACAGTCATGCCACAGATATTGCAGTTCAATAGCTCAAAAGTGGAAGACTTATCCTCATTGCGACATCTATGCTTAAGCGGGAACAATATGATTAGCAACTTGCAAATCGACATCAGTCGTCTACATCAACTGAAATTTCTTGACCTGAAAGACTGCAAGAATCTCACATCAATCCCTTTGCTTCCGCCAAATCTAGAGATCTTAGATGCACATGGCTGCGAGAAGCTGAAAACAGTCGCGTCGCCCATGGCCCTTCTTAAGCTTATGGAACAGGTTCAGTCTAAATTCATTTTCACCAACTGCAACAATTTGAAAGAAGTTGCAAAGAATAGCATCACATCGTATGCTCAAAGGAAAAGCCAGCTAGATGCAGTTAGATGCTATAAAGAGGTCTCACTCCTTTCACTTTATCTTATCTTTAACAACAATTTCAGAACTTTTCCTCATCATTTCCTTGAACAGTTTATGACATTTCTCTGTTTTTGTGTTACTTTTGCAGGGAAATGTTTCAAAACCTTTCCTCGTCACTTCCTTTCCTGGAAGCGATGTACCTTCATGGTTCAAACATCGCGGAATAGGATCCAAACCATGTCGTTATTGAAGGGAATGGTAATGGAGCTACTTCAAGAAGAGATGTGTCGATTGGAGAGAGTACAGTGAGCTTTGCTGCTGGGTTTTTTTCCCTTGTTTTGAGGTTTCCATGGGTAGGTATCGTATTATTTTTTGTTTGTGGGTTTGCTAGATTTTTTCGTTAAAGAACTTGTATTTTTTTGGTCATCATTAAGCGACTAATATCTGGTTTGTTGTGTGTATATAGAAAGTAATAGATTTAAATGTTACTTTAAGTAATCTTGGTTAGCTAAGGTTCACTACCTGCAATTCCAACGGTTTAACTCAACTTGGAGGGACTCAACGACAATATATTCTGTTATTTCTCTTCTTAATTATAATTCCTTTGTGTTTGGTTGAACATTAGCAAAAGTTTTCATCTCCATGAAATAACTTGGAGATGTTGTAAATGACCAGTGACTGGAAGTGTCTGCAGTCTTGTACCGCCCATGTAGATCATCTAGCATATGACTGTGATGCTGGGAACAGCCAAGCCTGGCCATCTTTAGAGCATATCAAGAACTCATAAGGAACCTGGAAGGCTTTTGACTGTTTCAGGATTGTTGTTGAGACCTTGTTTGAATTCTTAAGATTTACTATCTTGTTTTTTTTTAGATCTTTCTGCCTGTTCGTTTGCCTGCCGCATGCGGCTGCGGTTTACGGCTGCGTCATGCGGTCAAACGCTACGATTGTTGTTCGTTTGACTTGCGGCTGCGGCTTGCGGCTGCGTCATGCGGCCAGACGCAGCGTCTAATTGGTGTTCGTTTGTCAGCCGCTGCGGCTGCGGCTGAAATTTTAGCCGTGACGTTAATTTTTAAGCGCAGACGCTGAATTTAGCTGCGGCCAAAAATTCCTGACGTAAGATGCAGCGTCTGGCCGCATGACGCAGCCGCAGGTACCTGCGACAGGCAAACGAACAACATTTTACCGCATGACGCAGCCGCAAGCCGCTGCGGCTGCCAAACGAACAGGCCTGATGTAGAATCTACTATCTTTTTTGGGTTAAACCTTTACATTATTATGCATTTTTAAACTCCATTCCTTTGGTTTTGATTTTTGATTCATTTTACCTTGGTATGAGTTTGGTCTACCATTAGGATCTTATTTTGATTATAACAGAGATCTCCAAACTAAAACTGTACCGAAATAGCAAATTAAATCGGAGGGAATACACCAAATTGTTAAACATTTTTTGGACGCAACTCGGAGATGCTGTATTGACTGATGTAAATCTCGTTTACTAATAACAATGTTAAGGTTTATCCCAAAAGACAGATTCTACATGATAGTGAAAGGTCTCAAAGAACATTTTAGTAAATCTTAAGGTTTCAAAACAATGTCTCAACAAAGATCCAAAATAAGTAATACTTTTGGCTTGCAAATAAACCAGGCAGTCCAAGATCTTAGCCCCACGGTGTTGATTTCCATTTTTCAGCATGAAGGCTCCATCTTTCAACGTTTAAAGCCATTGTGATTGAAAGAAGATCTCTAAATTCGCTGATGGTCAAATTAGGAAGCATGAAATGTTTATCTCGGCTGCATTAGTCTGTCAATGATTTATGTAGGCGCTAGTGCTGTGAAAGTCGAGTATTCTGAGGAACACAGTATTGTTTTGCCCAACACTCTGGACATAGATGAGAACATGGAAGAGCACACGCTATGCAAGATGCTTTATTACAACCCTGAAACTGTAAAAGCCTTCCAAGTTCCTTATGAGTTCTTGATATGCTAAAGATAACCAAAAGCATATCCAAAGCTTCAAACTTCCTTGCAAGCGAAAGTGACGACTTTCTTATGGACTATGTCATACTTGGATAATCTGGCTTTGAAGAAGTCATCTTGGAGAGTGATTCTAACTCTCTAATGCTCTACAATTATACACGAGTTAAAAAGTAGGTACTCAACCAAGTTCACTTTCTGAGTTTCCGGTCAAATGTGAAAAATTCAATTTTTTTTACTTTTCATGCACAAAACAGAATCCAGTCACTTAATGATGACCAAAAATACAAAGTTATGCAAACCCATAAACAAAAAAGAATACGAGACCTACCCATGGAAACCTCGAAACAATGGACAAAAAACCAGCAGCAAAGCTCACTATAATCTCTCAAACCGACAAATCTCTCTTGAAGAAATTTCATTACCCTTCTCGTACACCAAACTTAAACCACAACTCACAATCTCACCTGCTCCATCTCTCACTTTGAATTCAATAGAAGCCTCTGGAGGAACACACTGATGATGGTCTCGCGAATGCAACGACGACCCTTCTAGATGTTTTGTTATGTGTGACGAACTGGTGTACCCGATAAACACATGTTCCAACTCAATCTTGCGCGGTTCGATCCAACCTCCACCAAGAATGCAACTGAAACTTATGCAAGTCTCAGTTTTGTTTTTAAACTCATAAGTGCACTCTATTGAGAAACGGTTGATTTCATCTTGCGTGCAAGGGAACATGACAACAGCGCATAGAACTATTGTTGAAAGCTTGTTTTCACACCAATGTGGCGGAAATTCCAGCTTCAATTTGGATCCGATTTTGCAATGTTTGAACCATGAAGGTACTTCACTTCCTGGAAAGGAAGTGATGAGGAAAGGTTCTGAAACATTTTCCTGCAAAAGTAACACAAAAGCAGTAAGACATCATTAACTGTTAGTTAAAGAGTAGACAAAGAGTGAGGAATGAGACCTCTTTATAGCATCTAACTGCTTCTAGCTGGCTTTTCCTTTGAGCATACGATGTGATGCTATTCTTTGCAGCTTCTTCCAGATTGTTGCAGTTGGTGAAAATGAATTTAGACTGAACCTGCTCCATAAGCTTAAGAACAGCCATAGGCGACGCCACTGTCTTCAGCTTCTCGCAGCCATGTGCATCTAAGATCTCTAGATTTGGCGGAAGCAAAGGGATTGATGTGAGATTCTTGCAGTACTTCAAGTCAAGAAATTTCAGATGATGTATTTGACTGATGTTGATTTGCAGATTGGTAATCATATCGTTCCCACTTAAGCATAGACGTCGCAATGAAGATAATACCATGTCTTAATTCGCTTTTGAACTGCAATATCTTCGACATGTCTGTAATTGCTGTCCCATCAAGCAATAAAATCTGCAAGCAATTCATGTTTTCAATGGTAACTGGAAATGACTCGAGCTTTGAACAACCAGATAGCACTAGTTCTTGCAGAGCTTTCAGCTTCCCCAGGCATTCTGGAACTGCCCTCAACCTTTCGCATTCTTTCAAGTTCAACACAATCAGTCTCTGTAGCTTCCCCATGCTTTTAGGAAGTTGACCAACTGCAGTTCCATCTAAGTGTAGAGTTTCTAAATTATCCGAAATCACCCGAAATTCCTGAAGGCTTGAGCAGTTGGTGAGGATGAGAGTTTTCATAGAGATCAGATTGATATGTGGGAGAACCCGGAGACTCGTGCATCCTCTCATGTTGAGGAAAATAAGACTTTTCATGCGGTCCATGCCCTTGGGCAGCTCCTTCAAGCTCGCACTACAAGAAAACAGATAATTTGTGACACCCTTAATCGTCACAAAATCGTCACAAATGGGTCATTTGCGACTACTTAGTGACGAAAACATGACGTCGCAAATATGTCGTCGCTAATTTTAGTAGTCGCAAAGTAGTCGCAGATTAGCGACTACTTTGTTACGCTGTTTTATACGTCGCTAATTAGCGACTAATTTGTGACACCGGTACATAGTAGCAAATTAGTCACACTTTTGTTACAACTGTATCGTCGTCGTAAATTGGCGACGCTTTTGCGACAATAGTAGGGAGTGGGAAATAAACGACGAAGTAGCGACGCGTGGTATTTGTGACTACTTTGTGACTATTCTTAGCAATCGTTAATTTACGACTGATTAGTGACGCCTTTGTAGTCACTAATAAGAGACTGATTAGTGACGATTTCGTAGTCACAAATAAGCGACTGATTAGTGACAATCTTTGTAGTGGCTAAATTTTACAGTAGTTACAAATTAGTCTCAAAAGCGTCACGAATAAGCGACGACTTAGCGACGCCCAGAAAGTTTTTGGTTATTTTCAGTTCCAAATTTGGTATGGATACTATTTAGATTTGAGAGTTTTTGGAAAGCCTAAATCAAATTCATAGCTAAAATTCTTCTAAATTAAACAAAGCATATGTATTTAAACATTAGTTTAGAGTGTTATAGTAGAAGAGATAATTATACAAAACATTGAAAAATAAAAAGTTTGTTCAAGAGTTTAAGAGTAAGAGATTTGCAGAGAGAGTCATATTGTCAAGCTTGGGGAGAGGTTGTTGTGTGTTGTGGATTTGGTTCTGGTTCAGGGGAGTTGGATGACTGACCGTTGGTCATCATGATATCGGTAACCATCTTCTCTAATTGAGCAATCCTCGACTGACTATCCTTGAGCTCATTAGCGAGGCGCAGATTTTCCGCATCACGACGCTTGTTATCTTCATCTTGTGCAGCAAGCTTTTCACGAGCTTCTTTAAGGTCGTCCTGGATCTCTAAGAGAGATGTTGTAGAAGACTCAGCGTAACAGGTCTTCCTCTTCCCATTCCTTACCTCAAGCTCCTGTGATAGTTGACCCATTCCATAAGGGTTACCCTTGGGATCAAACCTAGTACACTGCAACATACACATATCCACATACACATACACATATCAAACATAGTACACTACAACATACACATATCCAAGCAACAACAAGTAAAGAAAAAATCCAGTTTGATCAATAATAAATGGAAGCTCAAGTACACAGCCCTAAATCCAAGTACGATAATACTAAATCCAAGTTTAAGCAACCCTAACTCTAAGCTCAAGTATTCATAAACTAAAATCAGTGACAGAACAATGGTAGCAAAGAAGTACACTGACAAATCACCTAATTGAGAATGAACCAAATTGTAGAACAATGTATTGAAGCATAAACACATGGAAAACAAAAACAGAGGGGAAGAGAAAGGGTAAGAAAAGAAACATACCTTAAGGAAGATTTCATTCTTCTGAGCAATTGTGAGATTCCGATGAGTTGAATCGAGAGTTGAATCTGACTGTTCTGGTGCATCGGCCTCCTGCTCCAGAACATCTTGAAGGGCATTCTCATAAGTCTCAGTGACTTCCTTAGCTTTCTGATCAATGAAGGAGCCATCGTCATTGGTATGAGTCCTCCTAAAGACTTCACCCCATGAGACTGGTCGTCCTAGTTCCTCCTCCTGCAATAGTAGATAAGATTGATCAATTAGAGGAAGTTTATTTGTAAGAAAAGGAAAAGAAAAGATTATTACCATATCTTGTTGAATGGTCAAGTAAGAAGACTGGCCACCTCTATGTCTGTGAGCTCCAAGTCCATTACGATGAGACATACGAGAGTTGGAAGCCGTTATGCTCTTACTCTAAGCCTCTGGAGTATCCCAATGGAGGCACATGTAATTCCAAAGTTTCTCACCAATCCATGTTGGCCTGACCCCCTTCTTCTTAGCCTGACTCACAATTCCCCTCATCCGCTTTGTCGCAATCTTGTTGAAATGAGACCTAACAAGGTCAGTGATCCCTAACTCCCAATTGTACTTGCTCTACACAGTAAAAAACATAGTTAAACATGCATAATTGAAACATAATTGGAAAGTATGTGAGGCAGAAAAGATTACCGCAAAAGTTCTGAAGTATCTTTCTTGCTTGTCGATAGGTGTGACAGTCCAGCTGTAGAAAGGTCCATCAAACTTGTGACGAAAGATTCCAGCGATGACACGAGTAAGTTTGCCTTTGTCTCGAGTAAACCTCGCAAAAAGATAAAAAACAGAGGCTGAGAAACTACCAAATACGCTAAGAAACAGAGGCTAAGAAACTACCAAATAAGCTAAGAAACTACCAATCTACCACCAGTTAGCTAGCAGATGCAAACTACCAAATAACTTAGCTACCAAATAACCAGTTAACAAGAATGAGAGGCATATAGATCGATGTAAACTAAACAAACCATTGAAATCAACTTACCAAACTATACAACACATAAACTACACATTTACAAAAATAAAAGACAGTTTAAAATCAACTTACCAAATACTATTTTCAACTGTGGGAACGTGACTGAGGAGAGGCAGAGTTTGACGACCTGGAAGAGCCAAAACATCATCCAACAGCTGCTGGTAGTCTTGCCCTTCTGGTTCTTGCTGAACCACATGTTCATACTGAACTTCCATGTCTTCAACCGCGTCATCACCACCTTCCTCATCATCTTCCTCATCTTCTTCCTCTTCCTCATCTTCCATTTCAATCTCCCGACTGCCTGGTTGGAGATTGAGATTGAGTTCTGGAGATAGACGAAACGGTGGAGGAGCAGGACGGTTTGATAGAGGAGGGTACTGAAGTGGAACATCCCTAGTCCGAGAGACTGAGACAGTCCCTTGAGACGACGGCGTACCCTGAGAAGGAGTCGTATGCTGACGGTTGGAGTTACTTGAAGATGTCTGACCGCTGTTTAACCTAACTCGTGTGGTTGGTGAAGCTGCGTCCTTGTCATGTCCGGCTAAATTTGATCCACGAGGCGCCGCCAGTCTCTTAGAACCACTGGCAGGAGCAAGATCCTTGTCTTGAGTCTTTGAGACAGACTGAGAACCACCAGCTGCAGCAGGACGCTTCCCATCTCCTTTTGAGAGTGGCGGAGAACCACCGTCTGCTGCGGTACGCTTCCCATCAGCCTTTGAGAGTGGTGGAGAACCACCGTCTGCAGCAGTAGGGTTCCCAGCAGGCTTTGAGAGCTTCAGATAACCACCTCGTGTAGCAGGACGTTTCCCCTCATCCTTCGCGTCTGCACGAGAACCACCAGCTGCAGCAGGACCCTTAGAGGTTTTCTGAGAACCACCACCTCTTCCACCGGCACCTCCGCCTCTTCCACCGCGTCCTCCGGTTCCCTGAGGACGCCCTCGTGGAGCCCCTATCCTTGTTTTCGCCATCGAACACGTCGTTCGATCTGGTTTAGGGTAAGGAGGTCGGTTAGGGTTTCGAAAGAGTAAAGACTGGAATGATTGAAAGAAAGAGATGAAGATTAGTGGTTGTGTTTGAAGAAGGACAAAATCGGAGGCTTAGGGTTTGAGAGATGAAGAATCGATCGATTTCTTCACAGACGGATCGAATCGAGAAGATGATTCGATACAGAGAGATGGAGAATAAACGATTAAGAGAGAATCGAACAATAAACGCTCGATTTTGTGGAGAAATCGAAAGAATCGATGAAAGAGTCGAATCGTGTAGAGGAGAAGAGAGAAAACAAAAAAATAGGGTTTGTGCGAAATGAATTTGGGAATCGGTCTGAATTCCTTTTGTTTTCAGTGTAGTCACTAATTCGTCACTAAGACGTGGGAAACCGTTAGCAGGCTTGAAGCCCAAATATTTGGTTCTGTAGGCCCAAATATCGTCACAAGTGAGTCACAAAGTAGTGGCTATTTTGTGACTAATTTGTGACTCAGTGGTAGTAGTAGCAAATGAAACCCTAAACCCTAAACATTTGGACCAAATACTTTGGTCAACTAAAACTCCAAATTATTTCAAATGCATTCCTTCAATGTGTGTTCTACTATATCATCAAAATATTAGTAATCATAAATTTTGTGAAACAATACAAAATTATCAAAACTTAGATTCACATTCTTAAAATTCTATGTGTCTCATACCAATTTACTTGTAGAGTTGGAAAATAATTTTTTGTTTTTGAAAAACCCAAAAATAATTTTGCTTTTACCATTTGAGTTTATATACATTGTAAATACGAAACAAAGTACAAAAAAACATATAATGTGTTGATTTAAATGCAAAACTTAAAAAAAAAGCGTGGGTAATCAGTTGCAAAGTAGTCACAATGTTTTTATGGCGTCGCAAAGTAGTCACAAAGTAGTGGCTATTTTGTGACTAATTTGTAACTCAGTTTTAGTAGTCGCAAATTAAACCCTAAATACAAAACAGTCTTTGAGCCATTAAAGCGTAGATAATCAATTGATTGTGTGTTTTATTGTACAATCGAAATAGTTTTAATCATATAATTCAGGAAACTTAAAATATATTGATTGAAATGCAAAACTTAAAAAAAGCGTGGGTAATCAGTTGCAAAGTAGTCACAATGTTTTTATGGCGTCGCAAAGTAGTCACAAAGTAGTGGCTATTTTGTGACTAATTTCGGTGGTAGTCACAACGTAAAAAAATTCCCAAAAGGGGGTGTCCGGGTAGGTTCGAACCCGGGTACGAATGCATTTATAGTGAGTGTCAAACCATTGTGCCATTGTCTTCAGTCGGTACTTTGATACACACAAATTTATATATACTTTACCAATTTTTAAAAAAAACCAAAAAAGGGTGGTTCAAGTAGGTTCGAACCCGGGTACGAATGCATTTATAGTGAGTGTCAAACCATTGTGCCATTGTCTTCAGTCGGTACTTTGATACACACAAATTTATATATACTTTATCAATTTTAAAAAAAACCAAAAAAGGGTGGTTCAAGTAGGTTCGAACCCGGGTACGAATGCATTTATAGTGAGTGTCAAACCATTGTGCCATTGTCTTTAGTCGGTATTTTGACACACACAACTTTATATATACTTTATCAATTTTAAAAATTTACCGAAATTGTAAAATACAATCACACAAATATATTACATATAAATTTGAATCCCGGTTCAAACTTCATCGTCATCGTCCGAAGATGATAAATTACATTGAAACTCATCTTCTGCATCATCGTCTCCAATCTCAAAATCGATGTCTTCCATTGGTTGTGCGCGATCAACTAAAGAATCGACATTGATTTCATCAACGGTAGACGTTAATCCTTCATCGTAGGTTTGTTGCAAAATAACGACCTCTTTCTCGTTGTACTTTCCTTGAACACGATTTCTTGGATTTACTTTCAAAACAGATTGCCATACTTTCCGAGGACGTTTCGTATTTGGGTATGTCAGATAACACACTTGATCAGCTTGGGATCCTGACATTAATTAATTATTTTATTAATACAAACACACAAACATATATATATATATAATCAATAATGTGGATGATGAAAACATACCCAATATGTATGGTTCGTAGTTTGGATATTTCCCAGTTTTAAGGACGTCGACAACACCTACCGAGCTCTTTCTCGTCCCTATGTGAGGAGTAGGATCTAACCATTTACATTGGAAAAGTACGATCTTCAAATTCAACGATCCGGGATATGTGAGCTCGATAATCTTATCTACGGTTCCATAAAAATCAGATTCCACAGACGCTTCAGAATAACTTTGCCCTCTGACACAAACCCCATAATTCATTGTTTTCCTGTCTTTTCCGTGGTCCTCGGTGTGAAACATATACCCCCTTGTAAAATACATAGGCCATTCAGTTGCCTTGTTTAGAGGACCGTCTACTATATCATAAACCCATAGTGGAAAATGTTGTTCATGTCTCGTTGCATTCACCTACATGATTCGATTGAAAAAGCAAAGTTTGTCAATCCTTCATATGCGTAAGAAGATTTTAACAATTAACTCATAAAAAGTACATACGTATTGGTAAATCCACGTGTGAAATTCATCATCTATTTTTGCTCTGACCTCGTCATCAGTTAGGTCTGAATTTTCCAATCGAATTTGTGCATCGACAATGCTGTGTTGCCAAAACACGACTAAAACGTAAGGATGTAAAATTATATAAATATGTTATACATCATTGTGCGATGAATCACAATTACCTCTCAAACTGCCGGAAATACTCACAATTACGCAAAACATATGCATGAACGCTCTTATATTCCTTATCTCTGAACCAGAAATCACTACTTTGGCCACTTAGACGACCCACTTCCTTAAATATATCTGGTACATCTACATTGTATACGGGCACTTGGCCTTCGTCATACCGAGAAGCCCTAAAAACAATACCATGTCTTGTACAGTTATTGGAAGAGAAGCATATATAAGTAACAAACAAGTGAATGTTAATTAATAATTACCTCCTTCTTCTTGCTGTAGAAATTTGTGGTGGAAAGTAGTGTTCTGAGAAGTAAGATATCTCCTCCTTCATGTACGCATGCACGATGGATGCCGCTGGATATCTTTTGTTCTTCGCTAAGCGTTTCAAATGTCCAAAAAATCTTTCAAACGGATACATCCATCTGTATTGCACTGGACCGCCAAGTTGTGCTTCGTATGGTAGGTGGATAGGAAGGTGCTCCATCACATCAAAGAAGGACGGTGGAAAGATTTTTTCCAAATTACATATAATCATCACAATATTTTCCTTCAAAACTAGCAGGCGGCTTTTATCCAATGATCTACTACTTAGATCACGGAAAAATGCTCGAAGTGCTGCAGTTCAATTTCTTTATATAAGTCCAACATTTAAATCCTTATCCAATACCAATTAATATAATGATGATTGTAATGTAAATATACCTGATATTGCTTGGTGAACATTACGCGGGAGAAGTTCTGCAAATATGAAGGGAAGCAAGCGTTCCATAAAAACATGTGCGTCATGACTTTTCATTCCTGAAAACTTTCCACCTTTTATGTCTGCACAACTTGCTAAATCTGACACATAGCCATCTGGAAACTTAACTTCATTTTTGACCCACAATAGTAAGGTAGCTTTTGCTTTTGCTGTTAGTCTCCAAATCGGGAATGGGGCATTCCCACGAGCGTCAAGATGCAGTTCCTTCCGAGCACAGAACGTTGCGACATCTACTCTTGACTTCAGATTGTCTTTCGATCTGTCTTTGACATTCATTACAGTATACATGATGTTATCTTCAACATTCTTCTCGATATGCATCACATCCAAACAGTTTCGTAGATTCAAATCAACCCAGTACGGAAGCTCCCAAAATATGCTTTCTTTATGCCAGTTGTGCCAATTCCCATAACCGGCAGGTTTAGTCTCATGCCCATTTCCACCGCATTCTGATGTTTTCGGTGCTCCAGTATTTAGTATACGCTGGTATACTTGTTCACCAGTCAACGTTGCAGGTGGACACTCGTCCAAGGCGCTCTTTCCCTTAAGAAAATTAACTTTATTCTTTCGTAATGGATGATTGTCTGGTAGAAATCTTCTATGATTGTCAAACCAACACGTCTTCCTACCAGCCGGCAAGTAGAAAGAATTTGTATCACTCATACAAAGTGGACATGCTAAATTTCCATGTGTCGTCCATCCCGATAACATCCCATACGCCGGAAAATCACTTATTGTCCATAGGAGAACAGCTTTCATGTTGAAGTTTTGATTTAAGGACACATCATACGCCTCAACTCCATAATTCCATAAGTCCTTCAACTCCTCGATCAATGGTTGGAGAAAAACATCAAGACTTCCTCGTGGATGATTTGGTCCGGAATTCAAAATCGTCAAAAACAGATATTCCCTTTTCATCGCCATATCCGGAGGCAAGTTGTACGGTGTCATGATCACCGGCCACAATGAATGGTTTTTGGACATTCCAAAAGGATTGAAACCGTCGGTGCATAAACCCAAATACACATTTCGCGTTTCCTCCGCAAATTGTGGATGTATTTGATTGAAATTTTGCCACTCTTCCGCATCAGATGGGTGAACCATTTTTCCGTCTTCTGTCTGGTGCTCAGCATGCCACCTCATCGACGCTGCAGTCCTTTCGGATTGGTACATCCTCTTTAATCTGTCAGTGATGGGTAGATACCACATCTTGCTAACGGGTATTTTAGTGCGCCCCCGACTAGCCTTGTATCTCGGTTTTTCACAAAACCTACAATGGTCCAACTGCGCATCGTCTTTCCAGAAGAGCATACAATTATCTACGCAGACATCATATGTATGGAACGGCAATCCTAGCTTCCGCATCAACATTTCCGTCTCATAGAAAGAACCAGTTGCATTATTAGGCTCCGGCAAATACTCCGTCATCAATTCTGCCACTGAATCCATGCAAACTTCAGCTAAATTGTGATCTGCCTTGATATTCATTTGCCGAGCTGCTAATGATAACTGCGACAGACCTTCACGACAACCATCATACAATGGCGTATTTGCTGCAGCTAACATGTCGTAGAACTGTTTCGCGTCATCGGTAGGTTCTGCATAAACAAGATCATTTCCACTTTGATCCTGTTCATGGTGATAATCAGTAAATGGCACCGAACCACGAAATGCATCATGAACCATTTCACCATAAACATTTGCGCCATTGTAATTAAACTCTTCATTACCACCACTAAAATCAGCATTCTCATAATAGCTACTGCTTCCTCCGCCATCGTAATTTGTTTCTTGGTTACCGCTACTAAGATCAGCATTCCCGTAATAGCTACTACTACCTACCCCAGCCCCAGTTACATCGTAATCTTCACCGTGTGCCGTCCAAACATAATAGTTTTCCATGAAACCTCTACTATGTAAATGGTACCGAACAGTTTTAGCTTGTTTAAAACCATTATCATTTTTACACTTTGCGCAAGGGCAGTATAACATACCTCCACCTGTAACTGACGAATATTGGGTAGATGCAAACTCCAAGAAATGTTGTACCCCCACCAAAAATTCATCTGCGATATTATTTGTACGAGGATCAATCCGGTTGTACATCCACTCTCGATTAGAATTAAACATAATTTTTGGATTTTTTTCGGGTTTCTCGGTGTTTTCGTGATTTTGAAATTTTCCTTTTTTTGGGTTTTTTTTTCTAGGATTTTTTGGTTATTTTGGATTTTTTTTTCTGATTTTAAGGAAGAGAGAGAGGTTTGATAGATGGATAAAGAAAGAGAGGTGCGTTGTAAATGGAGAGGGAGGGTGTGTTGCTTATATAGATAAAAATTAGTCACTACTTTGTGACTCTTAAAAAGTGTCACAAATTTGTGACGATTTAGTGACGCTTTAGTGACGATTTAGTGACGATTTAGCGACTACACGAACGAGTCACAAAAGTTAGTTTACTCACCAACCACCCGCATTAATCACGTGTCCAACCACTTGACTTCATTGCCGACATAGCTACCGACATAAATATTAGTGACTGATTTGTGACACTTTCATACAGTCCGTTCGGCGTCACAAACGTGTCACAAATTTGTGACTAACTTGTGACTACCCTTACTGACCACGGATGTAGTCACAAAGTCGTCGCTAATTAGTGACTTCTGTATTGTAGTCGTTATTTCGTCGCTAATCTGCGACGACTTAACGACCATCTTTATTCGTCGCTAATTTGTCACCACTTTGCGACTAACAATATGTAGTCGTTATGGCGTCACAAATTCGTCATTAATCGGTCGCAAAATTAGTGACTGAAAAATCAGTCACAAATTGTAGTCACTAATTACCTGTTTTCTTGTAGTGTCGTGCAGCCTTCAAGGTTCAATCTTAGGAGACTTTCAGCGTTTAGCAACCCTGACAGATTGCGTAACTTGCTTGAGTAGCTAAGATCAACCCATTTTAACTTCGGTGTATTTTGCAAAGACCAGTCACAAAAACTAAGCAAGTCTAATCTAGTAAGCACAATGGTGAAAACTAACTTAAACAGAGACACACCTTAACACCAACCCAGACCTCTTCAATCTTGCTGTAAGGCAGGTTAAGGTCGGTAAGATTCTTGGGGTTGAAGTCTTCTGGAAGATTCTTCAGAGGGAATTTCAGCCAGTAGAGATACCGTATCTCATCTAACGGAAACTTAAGTCCATCAGGGAGGTTTAGTTTGCAGTCAGCTTCGCATTCCCGATGACAACGAGAATTGTAGATCTTGTGGTACCTAAGATTATGCATCTTAGTGAAGGCACAATTGTCCAAAGGAAGTTCGTCCTTCAGTTCAGACATGTCGAGAAAAATACCTCTCACACTCTCTGCTCCCTGCTTGACCAGTTAAAGACAATAAGTTAGTAAGTTGAAGTTTCTTAACCAGTCAAGAAGTGAGTTTAATTCTAGTTTATCATGAAAATGACAACTCCAAATTTCGCTACACTAGCTAAAAAACAGTTCAAAGAATGATCTTACCGCTGTTTTCTTCAGCGCACCATCAACTTCTTCATGGTTCCACACCCTACACGACCCTTGTGAACCAAGTTCCTTGCCAAATGTATACAGCAAATCGTGCATCTCCACTCGTCCACCAGATATGTTTATCAAGAATTTACTAGCAAGATCTTTGATCTCACTCACAGCATCAGTGTGCTCATTGTCACAAGATTCCACTAAAGACCTCACGTAGTACTCATCCCCTGATCGAAAAAAACACGCTACGTCGAGAAACACATCCTTTTGATGCAGACCTAGTTCATCGTAGCTTAGCTGCAAGACGCCTTGCATCCTCTTATTGGGACTTTGGGCTAGTTTACGAAGCGTCTCTTCCCAGTAAGTTTTGTTTCTACCTTTAAGCTCCCCACCTAATATCTTGAGGACTAATGGGTTGCCTTTGGCATAATCCACAAACTCTTTAGAAAGATTCATGAAATTTCCCTTTAGATTACAGATGTTACCACCACATGCATAATAGCTGAAGCACTGCAAGCTGTCTCTGCCACTCAATCTCAGTACCTCATATGTTTCATCAACTCTCCCTTCGATCACCGACTTGTCACTCGTCGTGATAATGATTAAGCTACCTTTCTTAATCCAGTCGCTTTCGCCAAGAAGATCCTCTATCTGTTTCTTGTGACTCACATTATCAAGAACAATAAGACATTTCTTACTGAGTAGGTGAGCCTTCAAGGATTCAGGCGACATATAAGGGACTTTTTGGATCACATCTTCCTCCCTCAACAACTCTCTCGTGAGAATGTTTGGATCCAGCCACAATTTACGGACATTTGGAAGAAAAGCTTTGCGCACAAACTTGCGTTCAAACCTTTCATACAGTTTCTCAGTCAAGGTGGTCTTACCAATACCTGGCATCCCAACAATACCAATAGTAAGAGTACGGTCGCACGCAGAATCGAACATCTCTTTAAAGTGCCTAATACGTGTTTCTATCCCAAACAGAGAAGGAGCCGAGTCAGGAGCCTCTGATTCAGCCGTTTCTTCATCTCCTGCACCAGGATTTTCAATGAGAATCTCACTTCCCTGATCTGCCGTAAAACTAGTTCGCTGTTTCATCACTTCCCTTACAATATTAATGATGAAATCACTTTCTTTGCTGCAAGAAAAGTGAAAGAAAAAAAAAATCAGAAATAGCCAAAACGAAGTTATGACTACTAAATCATTGATTTCTAACGCAAAACCAATTGCAGTGTAGGACATTTTTTGTTGGGATATCAATTGAAGTCCCATATCGAAAGTTTAGACATGAATGGTCTAATATATAAAGAGAAGTCCTCTTTTTGGGAAAGAGCCCAAAGATAAATCCGTGCGGGTTTTATTTCTGGACCTAAAACGGACAATTTCATACTAATAATAGAGTTGGACATGAGCTTAAAAAACTCCACTAAAAAGTTGTACAATTGAGAATTAGTGGATTAAGCCATAAGCTAATAATGTCACTTTGGCAAATTAAGATTAAGTACCTCGTTTCGTTTAAAACGTAGCCCATTTTTTCTGGGACACGGTTTAAAGCTTTTTTCCACTTATCGATCTTTTCAGTATGATGCCTACCCAACTCCCAAAAGTTGTCGCCGAACACTCCCGTCTGGTTTCTCACATCATCTGTCTCCATCTTGTAGAAAATCGGAATCACCACAAGTTCGCCTAAGTCAACGCACTCCATGATCTTCACCAGCTCGTCTAAACACCAATCTGACTCCGTATACATGCTCGAGAAGATGGCGATGACGATCTTCGACTCCTTAATCCTGTCAAAGAGGACGGTGAGGTCGTTACCTCTAGGTTCGTATTCGTCTATATAGACGTTGATTCCTTCGTTTTCCAACTCCTTCACCAAATGGCTGACGAAACCATACCGAAGTTGTTTCCCTCGAAAATTGATGAAGACTTGATCGTGCGGTGGTGATTGGACGGAGAAAGAAGAATAGACAACCATGATCGATGTGTCGGACAGATTTGTATTTTCATGAATGAAATAAAGTTATGACTACTCGGAATCATTATCATTATTAAGCTCTTGTGTATTTTAAATTCCTAGTGTTAATTATTTTTGTAGAGGTGGGTGAGGAAGAGAGAACAGCGATTGGATCGTTGACATTATTTATTTAATCCACGAAGTAGCAACCACGAAGCTTTCCTTTATTGCTGATGTCAGTATTCTATGGTAATGGAGTCCATGTAAATGTTCTTCTACTTCTTTGATCTCCCTCTAATACTATTGGGGTTTTTTTTTCCTCATTAGGATCTGTGCTGTTGTAATTCACGATTTTGGGTGTTTATGGTTTATAACAAAATCAAGATCCAAAAGTTTACAAAACAAAATAATGGCTTCTTCTTCATTTCTTAAATCTCCTCCATCTTCTTGGAAATACGATGTCTTCCTGAGCTTCCGTGGAACGGATGTCCGCAAATCATTTGTTAGTCACATTCTACAAGAGTTCAAACGTAAAGGAATCGACCCGTTCGATACGATAATAAAGAGGAGCTGGTCAATGGGTTCTGAGCTTATAAGAGCGATCAGAGAATCGAGAATCGCGATTGTCATACTCTCAAGGAACTACGCTTCCTCGTCGTGGTGCCTCGACGAGCTGGTGGAGATTATGAATTGCATGGTAGTGTTGGGTCAAGTAGTTGTCCCCATCTTCTATGATTTGGATCCATCGGATGTATATAAGCAAACCGGAGATTTTGGGGAAGTCTTCACGAAAACATGCAAGGGTAGAACAAAGGAGGAGACTGGGAGATGGAGACAGGCTTTGGCGGAAGTGGCTACAATCACTGGTTACGATTCATCCCAGTGGTTAGTCTTTTTTCTTCTAAATCTTTCAATTCACTTTTTTTTTTATAGATATGCATGTGAACTATTCCTGGCGATTCCCTTTACTAATTTACTATGTTTTGCTCCTACCCTTTCTTAATTAGGGGTAGTGAAATGGCTATGATTGAAAAAATAGCCACTCATATTTCAAAAATTCTGAATAAGAATTCCATTCAATCAAGTGATTTCCAAGGTTTAGTTGGGATAAAAGCTCATATGGCAAAGATGGAAGCTTTGTTAAGCCTAGACTCAGATGAAGCTAGGATGGTAGGAATTTGGGGTCCTTCTGGGATTTGTAAGACCACCGTCGCCAGATGTCTGTTAAGCAAATACTCTGATCAGTTTGAACATAGTGTCTTCATGGAGGATATCAAAGGACGTTATCAAAGACTTAGTGGTTCCGACGAGTACTTCGAGAAACTACAATTACAGCAAGACTTCTTGTCTCAAATACTTAACAAGACATATATCTTGTTTCCTCATTTGGGAGCTGTAGAAGACAGGTTGAAGAACAAAAAAGTGTTAGTGGTTCTTGATGACGTGGATAGCTTAGCACAATTAGAGACGTTGGCGAAAGAAACTAGGTGGTTTGGTATTGGAAGTCGGATTATTATCATAACGCAAGATAACAAGGTTTTGAAGGCACATGGGGTTAACCATCGATATAAGGTGGATTTTCCACAGCCTGATGAAGCTCTTCAAATTTTCTGCATGTATGCTTTTGGTCAGAAGTCTTCGTATGAAGGTTTCGAGAATCTTACTTCGGAAGTTACAGAACTTTCCGGTGGACTCCCTTTGGGACTAAGGTTGATGGGCTCCTATCTTCAGGGAATGTCCAAGAAGCAGTGGGAAAATGAACTACCAAGGTTAAGGATTAACCTTGACAGAAAAATAGGGAGCATTTTAAAGTTCATTTACGATTCCTTAGGTGATGATGAGAAAGAAATATGGAGAAGCCAAATATCTGATTCACACAATGCTGAATTGACTGAGAGAATCGAAGAGTATCATGCCAAGGGTTTCTCGGAAGTAATGCAAGAGCATATCATCACAAACCATGATCTAAAGGCATGTTGGATCCGATACATTTTCCTCCATTGTCTTTTCCTTGATCCTCGCATATTTCATTTCATTTGATAACTAATCATCTAACAGTCACTTCTTTGGGTCCTTTTGTAGGAAGTTTTATATACAAGTGAAAGTGCTCTCAAAGACACTGTCTATATATACTGCGAAGATATATTACAATACTCCTTCGCCAGCCACCTCTCCATTAATTTCCGCCGGAAGGGCATTGATGCACGTGTAAATTGCAATGAAACCCTGGATGTAATCGAGAGACTTCGGGCTTCCGTGGTGATTTTATCCAAGAGCTGCTTCTCCTCCACTTCATGCCTAGACAAACTCGTTAGGATCCTTCAGTGCCGGAAGAAAACAGGACAGCTGGTGGTTCCAGTGTTGTATGGTATTAATCAATCAGACGTGGAGAAGCAGGAGCAGGAGTCAACAGATTGGGTTAGTGCACTTCAAGAACTGAGAGAATTACCAGGCCACCACTCTAGGTAATTGTGTACAGATGAGTATGTTGCTTGCATTTTTAGAAGTATGCAACTCTCTACTTCACAATGCTTTCCACCTATGATAACTAACACCATAATGTTCCTGCATAAATTCAAGGTTTATATGGAAGTTATAGTTTTATTATTCAAAACATTTTTTTATCTCAAGTATTCATTGAATTTTCTCCAGCAATTTACTTCACAATTTGTATATATATGCAAACAGGGAGGAATTCAGTGAGCGGGAACTTGTCGAAGAGATTGTCAAAGATGTTTATGGAAAACTCTTTCCAACACAAAAAATTGGAATTAGCGTGAGACTGCTGGAGTTAGAACAGTTGCTTTGCAAGCAGCCATGGGGTATCCGTGGCATTGGAATTTGGGGTATGCCTGGCATAGGCAAGACGACACTTGCTAAAACATATTTTGGCCAAATCGCTGGAGGCTATGAAGCTTCTTGTTTCATCGAACACTTTGACCAGGCTTTTCATGAGAAGGGACTTCAGCCTTTGTTGGATGAGCATTTTGGGGAAATTCTGAAGGAATTGCCTGGTCTATGCAGTAGCATTACGAGACCTAGTCTCCCCAGGGACAAATTAAACAAGAAGAGAACTCTTGTTGTTCTTGATGATGTGCACGATCCTTTGGTTGCCGAGTCTTTTCTTAAAGGGTTTCATTGGTTTGGCCCGGGAAGCCTAATCATCATAACCTCCAGAGATAAACAAGTGTTCCGCCTTTGTCAGATCGATCATGTATATGAGGTTCAGAGTTTAAGTGAGGGTGAAGCTCTGCAGTTACTCTCTCATTGTGCATTTGGAGACGATATAAGGGATCAAAATCTGATGGAACTATCAATGGAAGTAATTGACTATGCTAATGGACATCCATTAGCTCTAAGCTTTTACAGCAAAGAGCTTAAGGGAAAGAAATTGTCAGAAATGGAGACGACATTCCTCAAACTCAAGCTACGTGCTCCATATAAGATTCATGATTTATTCAAGAGCAGCTACGTAACACTTGATGACGATGAGAAGAATATTTTTCTGGACATTGCTTGTTTCTTCGTGGGAGAAGATGTTGACTATGTGATGCGACTCCTTGATGGATGTGGTTTTTTCCCACATGTTGGGATTGAAGTTCTTGCGGAAAAGTGTCTGGTGACAATTTCAGAAAAGAGAGTGAAAATGCATAGAATAATACAAGACTTTGGCCGAGAAATAATCAACAGAGAAACGGTACTGATCCAGAGGCGTCGCAGATTGTGGGAACCTTGGACTATCAAATTTCTACTTGAAGATGACAAACTCGAAGCAAACAGATATCCAACATCTACACGTGCTCTGGTATGCCATATTATGACATTTCTATCTCCAATTTGGGTACTTTAGGAGATGAGCCAACATCTTAATCTGTTTGCTTCCCTTATATTTTAGGGCACTGAAGACATGGAAGGCATATATTTGGACACACTGAATTTAGCTTTTGATGTGAAGCCCACTGCTTTTGAAAATATGCTCAACCTCAGGTTCCTAAAGATTTACTGTTCAAATTATGAAAACCTTATTGGACTCGGCCTTCCTAAAGGACTTCAGTCTCTGCCTAATAAGCTAAGACTCCTCCACTGGGAGAACTATCCTTTGCAATCCTTGCCACAAGACTTTGACCCAAGCCACCTTGTTGTACTCAATATGTCTAACAGTCAGCTTCAGAAACTTTGGAGAGGATCCAAGGTAAGCAAACACATATCCGCTTTCGTTTACATTTATTTTTTTCAAATTTCTATGATTAATTTTCCTATTTTATTTCCTGTACAGAATCTGAATATGCTCAAGATGGTCAGGCTTTGTCATTCCCGGCAGCTGACTGAAATTGACGATATTTGTGAAGCTCAAAATATCGAGCTAATAGATCTCAAAGGCTGTACAGAACTACATAGTTTTCCAGCGACGGGTCAATTACTGCATCTCCGAGTTGTAAACCTCTCAGGTTGCACAAAGATCAAAAGTTTCCCAGAGGTTTCACCAAATATTGAGGAACTAGATCTCGAGGGAACTGCCATAAGAGAATTAATATCCATTGGAAATGCCACTAATCTCAAGAAATTATATCTTGGCGGGTGTGTAAGTTTGGTGGAGCTCCCTGCATCTATTGGGAACACCACTAATCTCGAAATATTGGATCTCAGTTCTTGCTTAAGTCTCGTAAAACTTCCCTCGTCTATTGGAAATGCCACTAATTTGAAGAAACTGTGTCTTAATGGATGTTCGAGTCTTGTGGAACTACCCTCTTCCATTGGAAATGCCACTAATCTCCAAGAATTAGATCTTGGATACTGCACAAAACTGGTGGAACTCCCTTCTTCCATTGGAAATGCCACTAATCTCCAAGAATTGGATCTTGGATACTGCACAAAACTGGTGGAACTCCCTTTCTCCATTGGAAATGCCACTAATTTGAAGAAATTGTGTCTTATTGGATGTTCAAGTCTTGTGGAACTACCCTCTTCCATTGGAAATGCCACTAATCTCCAAGAATTGGATCTTGGATACTGCACAAAACTGGTGGAACTCCCTTCTTCCATTGGAAATGCCACTAATCTCCAAGAATTGGATCTTGGATACTGCACAAAACTGGTGGAACTCCCTTTCTCCATTGGAAATGCCACTAATTTGAAGAAATTGTGTCTTATTGGATGTTCAAGTCTTGTGGAACTACCCTCTTCCATTGGAAATGCCACTAATCTCCAAGAATTAGATCTTAGATACTGCACAAAATTGGTGGAACTCCCTTTTTCCATTGGAAATGCCACTAATTTGAAGAAATTGTGGCTTATTGGATGTTCAAGTCTTGTGGAACTACCCTCTTCCATTGGAAATGCCACTAATCTCCAAGAATTGGATCTTGGATTCTGCACAGAACTGGTGGAACTCCCTTCCTCCATTGGAAATGCCACTAATTTGAAGAAATTGTGTCTTCTTAGATGTTCAAGTCTTGTGGAACTACCCTCTTCCATTGGAAATGCCACTAATCTCCAAGAATTGGATCTTGGATTCTGCACAGAACTGGTGGAACTCCCTTCCTCCATTGGAAATGCCACTAATTTGAAGAAATTGTGTCTTCTTAGATGTTCAAGTCTTGTGGAACTACCCTCTTCCATTGGAAATGCCACTAATCTCCAAGAATTAGATTTTGGATACTGCACAAAATTGGTGGAACTCCCTTTCTCCATTGGAAATGCCACTAATTTGAAGAAATTGTGTCTTATTAGATGTTCAAGTCTTGTGGAACTACCCTCTTCCATTGGAAATGCCATTAATCTCCAGGAATTGGATCTTGGATACTGCTCAAAATTGGTGGAACTCCCTTCCTCTATTGGAGATGTCGCTAATCTCCAGATATTGAATCTTGGAAATTGCTCGAGCTTGATTAAACTCCCTCCTTCTATTGGAAATGCCACTAGTTTCCAGAAATTGTGTCTTGCTAGTTGTTCGAGTCTTGTGGAGCTCCCTTCTGCTATTGCAAATGCCATTAACCTCCAAGAATTAAATCTTGAATATTGTTCAAGCTTGGTAAAACTCCCCTCATCCTTTGGGAATGCCATTAATTTAAAGAAGTTATATCTCGCTGAGTGCTTTAGTTTGGTGGAGCTCCCTGCATCTATTGGGAACACAACTAATCTCAAAATATTGGATCTTGGTTATTGCTCAAGTCTGATAAAGCTTCCCTCGTCTATTGGAAATGCCACTAATTTGAAGAAATTGTGTCTTATTAGATGTTCAAGTCTTGTGGAACTACCCTCTTCCATTGGAAATGCCACTAATCTCCAAGAATTGGATCTTGGATACTGCAGAAAACTGATGGAGCTCCCTTCTTCCATTGGAAATGCCACTAATTTGAAGAAATTGTGTCTTATTAGATGTTCAAGTCTTGGGGAACTACCCTCTTCCATTGGAAATGCCACTAATCTCCAAGAATTGGATCTTGGATACTGCACAAAACTGGTGGAACTCCCTTCTTCCATTGGAAATGCCACTAATTTGAAGAAATTGTGTCTTATTGGATGTTCAAGTCTTGTGGAACTACCCTATTCCATTGGAAATGCCACTAATCTCCAGGAATTGGATCTTGGATACTGCTCAAAATTGGTGGAACTCCCTTCCTCCATTGGAAATGCTACCAATCTCGAGAAATTGCGTCTTACTGGATGTTCAAGTCTTGTGGAACTACCTTCTTCCATTGGAAACATCATTAATCTCCGAGAACTGAAACTTAAATATTGTTCAAGCTTGGTAAAGCTCCCGTCATCCTTTGGGAATGCCACTAATCTGAAGAAATTAAATCTCACTGGATGTTCGAGTTTGGTGGAGCTCCCTTCTTCCATTAGGAAATCTACTAGTGTCATGTCAATAGATCTCAATGAAGACAATAACCTGCCTAATGTTACTTTTAGTGACAACTCAGGATCAAGATGTATTGAGGTTAGACGTGCAAAGAGAGGGAATGTCTTTGTCCTCAAGGGTGAACAAATCGATAAACACTATGTATCCTTATTTCTTAGTATAGTAGATGAGAATAGTGAGTATTTTAGTTGAACTCCAGTTAAATATATGTTACTTCTTTCAAAGTTTTCCCATTCTGAAATTTTAATTTCTGTTCTTTTTTGTTGTTGCAGGACGTGTGAGGAACGTTCGTTTCTTGTTCAATCATGAAGGCGACACTGCTTCTAAGGTGTCGAGTGAGTTTGTTGAGCAACTCGAGTTACCTGACCAGAACATCACATTTATAGCCGAAATGATTGATATATTACTCGTCAACATGATACCCACCTGGAAAACCGATGAAAAAGTCGATCATCTCATCCATTCGCAGCTGAATCAGAACGAGGATAAAACTCAGAGACAAGAGGAGACTGCTTTTCATGATACTAGTGACTCGGTTAGTGACTCGTCGACCTCAGATATCCCACAATCAGATGACAAAGATAAGCATCATGTCGATGCCATTAATGTAGAAGACATGAGCTCCTATCAAGAAGCAGAAGAGGCAACCAAACAAGTAAGCTTGGAGGAAGAAGAGAGGTTAAGACAGGAACTGGAGGAGATAGAAGCTAAGTATCATGAAGAAATGAAATATATAGCGAGGAAAAGAGAAGAAGCCATAATGAAGGCAAAGAAAAAAAAAAGCAAGGCAAAGAAAAAGCTATATCTCTGATGAAGAAAAGATAGAACAAGTTGAGTCTTTTTTTCATATTCATGGAGCCAATGAGGGTTTCAGAGAAAGTAGCATATGAATTCAACGAAGCTAAACATAGGGAATCTGCAGGCAGTGAGATAAAGACCAATCAAAAACAGAGAAATGGGAAAAGAACCAGAGTACCAAAAGACATCGTGGTGTGGATTATCTAATAATCTGTGTTCATATCAGTGCGTGTAGTACATTATTGTTATTGTTAAAGTAGTCAACCACAAAGCCTATACAGAGTATCGTAATTTATGATGGGCTACTCTTAGTCTTGCTACAGTTTTTATTTAAAGGCAATCAACAGATTTGCTCTTAAAAACACAGCACGGTGCGAATCCATGACAACGTAGCAGCTGTTTAAGCGACGTCGTTTGCAAGGCTTCTGATAGGTGTGTGTATTTCGGTTTAGTTACGGGTTATAATGTTTTCTGATGTTGATGTTAACAGTTTTTTATTGTTGATACCGCATCTGTGAATGGTGAACACTACAAGATAATCAAATCTTTTGTTTGTGATTATTTACCGCCAAACCAAAGAATGAAGAAAAAACATGTAAATATATGTTTTATGATAGACTTTTACGTTTTGACAATAAACAAAGAACATAATTTATGTGATTCCCTCGTGTGTGTATTAATAAGACTGAATCTTGAAGGTTGCACGAGCTTGCAGGAGTTGCCCCAGGAGATCAAACGTATGAACCGTCTTATTTTCCTCAACATGAGAGGATGCAAAAGTCTCCGGTTTCTTCTATATATGAATCTGATCTCACTAAAAACTCTCATCCTCACCAACTGCTCAAGTCTACAAGAATTTCGAGTGATTTCGGATAATCTTGAAACTCTAAACTTATATGGAACTGCCCTAAGTAAACTTCATGCAAACATGGTGAAACTCCGGAGATTGATTGTATATATTGAACTTGAAAGACTGCATAAAGTTGGTGGCGGTTTCAGACTGAGCATATGGAGCAGGTTCAGTCTAAATTCATTTTCACCAACTGCAACAATCTTTAAGAAGCTGCAAAGAGTAGCATCACATCGTAATACGATGATCGTATGCTCAAAGGAAAAGCCAGATAGATGCAGTTAGATGCTATAAAGAGGTCTCACTCCTTTCACTTTATCTTATCTTTAACAACAATTTCAGAACTTTTCCTCATCATTTCCTTGAACAGTTTATGACATTTCTCTGTTTTTGTGTTACTTTTGCAGGGAAATGTTTCAAAACCTTTCCTCGTCACTTCCTTTCCTGGAAGCGATGTACCTTCATGGTTCAAACATCGCGGAATAGGATCCAAGTTAAAGCTGGAGTTTCCGCCACATCGGTGTGACAAGAGGCTTTCAACTATAGTTCTATGCGCTGTTGTTGCATTCCCTTCCCCTCAAGTTGAAATCAGCCGTTTCTCAATAGAGTGCACTTATGAGTTCAAAAACAAAACAGAGACATGCATAAGTTTCAGTTGCATTCTCGGTAGAGGTTGGATCGAACCTCGCAAGATTGAATCAGAACATGTGTTTATCGGTTACACCAGTTCGTCACTCATAACAAAACATCTAGAAGGGTCGTTGTTGCATTCGCAAGACTGTCGTGAATGTGTTCCTCCAGAGGCTTCAATCGAGCTCAAAATTAGAGATGGAGCAGGTGAGATTGTGAGCTGTGGTTTAAGTTTGGTGTACGAGGAACCAAACCATGTCGTTATTGAAGGGAACGGTAATGGAGCTACTTCAAGAAGAGATGTGTCGATAGGAAAGAGTACAGTGAGATTTGCTGCTGGGTTTTTGTCCCTTGTTTTGAGGTTTCCATGGGTAGGTATCGTATTATTTTTTGTTTGTGGGTTTGCTAGATTTTTTCGTTAAAGAACTTGGTATTTTTTTGGTCATCATTAAGCGACTAATATCTGTTTTGTTGTGTGTATATAGAAAGTAATAGATTTAAATGTTACTTTAAGTAATCTTGGTTAGTTAAGGTTCACTACCTGCAATTCCTACAGTTTAACTCAACTTGGAGGGACTCAACGACAATAGATGCTGTTATTTCTCTTCTTAATTATAATTCCTTTGTATTTGGTTGAACATTAGCAAAAGTTTTCATCTCCATGAAATAACCAGTGACTGGAAGTGTAAATGACCAGTGACTGGAAGTGTCTGCAGTCTTGGACAGCCCAAGTAGATCATCTAGCATATGATTGTGTTGATGGGAACAATTAAGCCTGGTTATGTTTAGAGCATATCAAGAACTCATAAGGAACCTGGAAGGCTTTTGACTGTTTCAGGAATGTTGTTGAGACCTTGTTTGAATTCTTAAGATTTACTATCTTGTTTATTTTAGACCTTTCACTATCATGCAGAATCTACAATGTCTTTTTGTTTTCTGTTTCATTAGGATCTTATTTTGATTATAACACAGATTTCCAAACTAAAACTGTACCGAAATAGCGAATTAAATAGGAGGGAATACACCAAATATTTAAATATTTTGTGCATGCAACTAGGAGATGCTGTAATTGACAAGTGATTTGGGAAGTAGCTGCAGTCTTGTACAGCCTTGTGGATCAATGTTTTTTTCAGTTAGATGTAGGGAACGCTAAAGCCTGCCTTGTCTTTAGCACATCAAGAACTCTTAAGAATCTTGGAAGGCCTTTGAGATGCAGTTGCTTCAGGGTGGTAGTAAAGCATTTCGTTCCACATCATCTCTCGTATCGTGTGTTCTTCCATGTTCTCGTCTATGTCCAGAGTGTTGGGGACCCGTGCAGGTGGATTGTGTTCAGAGTTGAACAGGTCTGCCATGTAAGGATGTGAGAGTGCTTCAGTGACCGTTATCCTCTTGGTTGGGTCAAACACGAGCATCTTCTGTAACAAGTCTATAGCTAGTGGATTGGCTTTCGGATAGAGATTGGAAAACTGGGTACCCTTCGAGAACGGGAGAGACCTGATATAGGTTCGGGCTTTCGGGTTGTTTATGAACTGGAGATATGATTCTTGTTGGCTACCAAGAGCGTTGATGATTAGCTTTAGTTGGTTCGGAGATTTTGTTCCAGGGAAGATGGGTTTTCTGCCAAGAATCTCTGCGAATATGCAGCCGACCGACCAGACGTCAATGGAGGTTCCGTAGTTGTTACAGCCGAGAAGAAGCTCGGGAGCTTGGTACCAATGTGTGACTATATACTCTGTCGTGAACTGATCATTGTATATGCTTGTTCTTGCAAGCCCAAAATCACATATCTTTAGATCACAGTTGGCGTTCACGAGGAGGTTCCCTGGCTTTAAGTTACGGTGAAGGATGTTCACCGAGTGAAGATACTTCAGTCCCTGTAGCAACTATTACATACAAGTAAAAATAAATCAGTGTGTATACCTGAGACAGCGGAAAATAGACACGTGCTAACCGAATGAGAAGTTTGTAATACCTGAAACAAGAAGTGCTTGCAATGATCATCAGAGAGCGACTGAGAGGACTTAATAATCTGATGCAGGTCAGTATCCATAAGCTCATAAACCATGTACACATCGTTGAAGCTTGTCCTGTGACCAGACAACATAACATCGTTGAGTGCGATAATATTATCGTGCCTCACATGCCTAAGAAGGTTCATATCCTTCAATGTCCTCACAGCATTGATTCGGTTCTTAAATACATTAAGGATCGTCTTAATGGCAACTTTCGTGTTTGTCTCCCTGTTGATGGCAGAGAAAATCACCCCATCATACCCTCTCCCGATGGACTTGATTGGAACATACTTAGTGACAATTTCATTAAACTTTTGCCACATCGTGAAGTTATGTTTTTCTTGTTCTCTAAACCCAATCGGAGGCTCCACTGGTTCAACCATACTTGGATTGATTTCTTCCCCTGTTAATCAGCACCAACCACAAAACAAACAAACCAACAGTTTCTCAGAGCATGAAAAATTGTTGAAAATCATGTGAATATTACACTAGATCCGATCTTAATTCAACAGAATCTGAAAGGGAATTCTTTCTATTTTTCCAAGAGAGTAGACTAAGCAGAACTCTTGCAATTGAAATCTTACCTTTTCCTGAGGGACCTGCGATCTCAACCGTCTGCACTTCCTCAGATTTCGAACTTGACAAAGAACTCATGTCTGCCACATGATCTTCGATTCCAGCCAACTCGGCAGAGTGTACTGATGGTGTATTGTTTATTTTCAAGCTATCAGGCTGCATGGATTGTCTACGGACGATCTCCTGACCCATTGTTCGTAGCAAATTACGTCGCACTATAACACCGTAGGCAGAAATACATATGACAGAGTTATCAGCTAAGACCTTTAACCCAGAGCTAATTCCCAAGCCAATTCCAGCAATAAATGGTGCAACCAAATCAGCTTCCTCATCATTGAACAAACATGCGATATAAAGAAATAGACTTTTATCTTTCTCATCTAAGCCCCTTAATACTTCTTCAACTTCATCATCAGAAAGCATCTTTGGGCGATCCAGTGACAACACCGGTTGACTCATGTCAAGACTTGTATCTCCATTTGCAGCAGTTATTACATATACTCCACATCTTGTCACTGTACAACTATCGTCTACAAGTTCCATCTGCTTGTTGACAGGAAAAATGTCAAATACAATAAGATCAGCCAATATATCAGGGTCCTTTCCTGTACTGCTAGTACTCGGATGCAAATCGAGATCACAGAAGACAAACATGTGTTCCTTTTGAAACTTTTGATCACCTGCCCCAGGACTCCAACAATTAAAAGTTTTTTCTAGTCTATTAGAGAGACCTTTCTTGTCTTTCCACCTGCAGACACACTTGAAGCCAAAAGCAGTAGCTTTTTGGTAATCCTCCGAAAAAGCAGCTTCAACTAATATAGCAAAGGCCACAGGCATGGTTTTCCAAGAAGGACTCAGTTGTATCAACACAGTATATCCAGGTTGCAGATGAAATGTGAATTCCTTTTTTGCAGGTGAAGAAACACTGAAGCTGAAAGCCACAGATTTCTTGAGTTCCTGTTTCCGCAAGCCAAAATAAATCAGATATGACAAGTCGTGTCAAAAACAGAGAGGGAGAGGATGAGAGAGAGCAAGCGTTACCTGCTGATGATACTCTCTTGCTGTGCATTCTACATAAGCGAGAGCATTCTTTAAAAACCTGCTGACCACTTGATCAGAAAGAGCAAAGCAGTTACTGAAAGCGCAATACCTAGGAAGCTGTTTGAAATCAAAAGGAATTGATATGAGTGACAGACAGCCATGTGCATTCAAGACTTCTAGACTTTGGGGAAGCTGTGGCAGTTTGTTTATGGCGGTTCCAGAAAGATATAACTCTTTTAAGTTTCGTGGGAAACCCTGAATATGCTCGAGCTCTGAGCATCCAGACATGTTAAGAACTTTAAGAGATTCTAAATCAACCATGTGAGGCAGACTTCGCAAATGAGAAAAATCTTTCATATTCAGCCTTGTTGATCTCTCAACATTCAAAACATCTGAATCACCTGAGAAATCTGTTCGATTCAACTTAGCTTGTTGGGAGAGGGTCACAATGGATACTGGTAGTTCTGTTATACCAGTTCCCTGGAGATACAGTTCCTCAATATTTGGTGAAACCTCTGGGAAATTTTTGATTTCTCTGCAACCTGAGAGGTTTACAACTCGTAGATGCTGTAACAGACACATGGCTGGAAAACTTTGCAATTTTGTGCAGCCTTGTAGATCAATATGCTTGACATTTTGAGCATTACATATATCATCAATTTCAGTTAGCTGCTGAGAATGACAAAGCCTGACCATCTTCAGCATCTTGAGGTTCTGAACAGAAAGTTCAATTGGAAAAATCAACTTAGATTTGGTAAAAAGGTATAAGATACAGGAGAGGAGTTTGGTTACCTTGGTTCCTGCCCAAAGTTTCTGAAGCTGACTGTAAGGCATATTGAGTTCAATAAGGTGGCATGGGTCAAAGTCTTGTGGAAAGGATTGCAAAGGATAGTTCTCCCAGTGGAGGAGTCTTAACTCACAAGGCAGAGACTCAAGTCCTTTTGGAAGGCGGAGTCCGTAATGCTTTTCATCACTGGGACAATAAATCTTCAGGAATCTAAGGTTGATCATATTCCTAAAAGCATTAGGCTTCACATCAAACATTAGGTTCGATGTGTCCATAAATATGCCCTCGATGTCTTCAGTGCCCTGAAAGAAAACGGAAGCACATAGATCAAGAAGTTGTCTCCAATGTTTAAAAATATCAGAATATGTTAGACCAGAGCATGTGTATAGGTCTTATCTCCATTTACATTGAATTCGTTATCTTCAAGTAGAAATTTGATGCTTGAAGGATCCCATAGTCTACGTCGCCTCTCGATCTGTCTTGTTTCTTGGTTGATTATTTCTCGGCCAACGTCTTGGATTAAATTATGCATGTTCACTCTGTTTTCTGATATAGTCACCAGACACTTTTCCACAAGAACATCAATCCCAACATGTGGAAAAAAACCACACCCCTTAAGCAATTGCATCACATAGTCAACACTTTCTCCCTTGAAGAAACAAGCAATGTCCAGAAAAATGCTCTTCTCGTTGTCATCAAGTGTTTCATAGCTGCTCTTGAATATATCATGTAGAGTATCTAGCTCGCGTATAAGGGATGTCGTCGTTTCTGACAGTTTCTTTCCCTTAAGAGTTCTGCCGTAAAAGCTGAGAGCTAATGGATTTCCATTAGCATAATCAATCATTTCCTTTGATAATTTCCGGAGTTTTGATTCTCTTATATCTTTTCCAGATGCACAGTGAGAGAGTAGCTGCAGCGCTTCATTCTCATTTAAGCTCTGAACCTCATACACATGATTGGTCTGACAAAGGCGGAAAACTTGTTTATCTCTGGAGGTTATGATGATTAGGCTTCCGGGGCCAAACCAATGAAACCCTCCAAGAAAAGACTCGGCAATCAAAGGATTGTGCACATCATCAAGAACAACGAGTGTTCTCTTCTTGTTTAATTTGTCCCTAGGGAAGCTAGGTCTTGTAATGCTACTGCATACACCAGGCAATTCGCTCAGAATTTTCCCGAAATGCTCAACCAACAAAGGGTGAAGTCCCTTCTCATGAAAAGCCTTGTCAAAACTTTCAATGAAACAAGAAGCTTCATAGCCTCCAGCGATTTGGTCAAAAAATGCTTTAGCAAGTGTCGTCTTACCTATGCCAGGCATACCCCATATCCCTATGCGACGGATACCCCATGTTTGCTTGCAAAGCAAGTGTGCTATCTTCCTCAGCCTCGAGTTGATTCCAATGTTTTCCGTGGGAAATAGTTTTCCATACACATCTTTGACAATCTCTTTCACAAGTTCGCAATCACTGTATTCCTCCCTGTTTGCATTAATATAACAATCATAAAGCAAATTGTTGGAGAAAACAATAATGAATACTGAAGTGCAAGTTTTGGATAAGCTGCTTCACATTAGTGATAAAAGAAAAAATTTGCCTCACATTTTGTGAACCCCAATGTCCATAATAACACTATTACTTCCATATAAACCGTTTAATTTAAACGCTTTTCTTCTGGTGTTAGTTTTGATAGGTGGAAAAAGCATTCTGAAGTAGAAAGTTATATTCTTATAAAGACGCAAGTGACCGACTAATCTGAACATAGTTACCTAGACTGGTGGCCTGGTAATTCTCTTAGCTCTTGCAGTGCGCTACTCCATTCTCTTATCCGATCAGCTGACTTGTGCTCCGACACCACAACATCTGATGGACTAACGCCATAGAACACTGGAACCACCAGCTGACTGTTTTTCCTCCGGCACTGAAGAACCCTCACGAGCTTGTCCAGGCATGAGGTGGAGGAAAGGTAGTTCTTAGAGAAAACCACCACAGAAGCATTGGCTCTCTCTATCTCATCCAGAGTCTCATTGCAATTTACGACTGCATAAATGCCTCTCTGTCCAAAATTCATGGAGAGGTGGCTAGCGAAGGAGTACTGTATTGTATCCGAGCAGTTGATGTCGATGACATGTGTAGCCTTGTTTTCAATGCCCATGATTTTCGCCCTAGCTTCGTCAATCTATCCGTGTTGATTCAGCTTTAAACTCTGCTGATGGTGATATCAAGCAGCTTGTTGTGCATATTTTACATTGTTGAACCTACACAGAATCAGAAGCAAAATACATGAAAAGCTGTGTTTAGTGGAGAACTTACTTTTCAATCTTAAATACCAAAAAGAGAGACTACGGTTGCAAAATATGATCCTACTTCAAACATCAAATGATTGGATCACATTGTCACTCAAGCAAAGTGAGAAATGTCTCATCATTGTGATAAAGTCTCAAAGAGAGTGTTGGAGCTAGAGCTAGATACACAATGAGGTCAATGTCACCAAGATCAAAACAGAACTAGAATGGAATACAAAGAGCGATAGATTGAGCTAAAATCACACAAAAAAATCGAAAAAAAAAAGTGAACAGAGAAATCAAATTGAAGCAGAATCATTATGGAGAGAAGACTGGAATCGAAAAATTAAAACATAATCAGTTAAATATTCGAGAGGAGATTTCCTTACGAAACCACGGAGAGTGCTCCGATTAGAAACCCTAGAAGACCAATCCGATGAGTTCAGGAAGGCGAAGAAGTTCTTTAACAAAAAATAGTCAACAAGAGAAAGAGCGAAGAAGTTGCAGAGAAAATTAATGAAGGATTATGATAATGATGATGATGTAAGCATAAGCATTGCTTAAGCGCGTCATGTGATGTCATGATTATGTAAGTTTTGTGTTAGCTTCGTTGCTTCATCCACTTGATTTACATTATTTCTTCCATACAGGTACATTGAGATACCTTAACATTTCCAATATACAAAGCCGAGATTCCAAGATGAAAGTTTATGCAAACTCAAAACACACAATTTATGGAAGTTTCCAAATATAGGAGAGACTATACCAGACTTTTAGAGTCACATATACATATACTAGAGATACTAAGATACAAAATGATAAATAAACACTAGAATGTGTTGTAACCAATAGAAGAGGGGCGCTCCACTGGACCAGACTTGTTCACCAACTAAAGATTTGCTCGAGACCATTGCCTAATGGAGAAAGGGACCTCCTCGAGACTTCTGCGATCCAAACTTTATAGATCAGCTAGACTCACATCACGACAGGGGCGTGGTGATCTGTGCACAAACTAAGATCCAGTTTCTTGAGATGAACACCATTTCCAATAGAAGAGGAAACATTCAGCAGACTCGAGCAATTATCTAGATCCAATTGCCATAGACTAGTAGAATTCCTAATGGAAGCAGGGACCTCAACTAAATTTGTGCACCAACTAAGATCCAGTTTCTTTAGATTAGTTGCATACCCAAGAGACGATGGAACCTCAATCAGATTTGAGCAATTATTGAGATACAGATATCGGAGACTAGTTGCATGCCCGATGGAGTAAGGGAGTTCCACCAGACTCGAGCAATTGCTAAGGTACAAATACTCAAGACTAGTGGCCTTTCCGATGGACGAGGGAAGCTCTACTAGACTTGAGCAATTACTGAGATCCAATTTCCATAAACGAGTGGCATTTCCGATAGAATATGGAAGTTCCACAAGACTTGAGCAGTTTTTGAGAATCAATTCCCCAAGATTAGTGGCATTCCAAATAGAGGAAGGAAGCTCCACTAGACATGAGCAATTACTAAGATCCAGATAATGGATCCTACTGAGATTTTCGATAGAGGAGGGGAGCTCCACAAGACTTGAGCAATTACTGAGATCCAATATCTCGAGATTAGTGGCCTTTCCAAGAGATGCAGGGAGCTCCACCAAACTTGAGCACCCAATGAGATATAATTCCTTGAGATTTATGGCATTCCCAATCGAGGAAGGAAGCTTCACCAAACTTGAACAATATTCGAGATTCAGTTTTTGGAGAGTACTAGTGGCCTTCACAAAATATGCGGGGAGCTCCACCAAACTTGAGCATCCAGAAAGACATAATTCCTTGAGATTTCTGGCATTCCCAATCAAAGAGGGGAGCTTCACTAAGCTTGTACAATATCCGAGATGCAATTTCTGGAGATTATTGGCATTTACAATAGATGCAGGGAGCTCCACCAGGCTTGAGCATCCAGTTAGATATAATTCCGTGAGATTTATGGCCTTCCCAATTGAAGAAGGGAGCTTCACCAAGCTTGCACAATATTCGAGATGCAAGTTATGAAGATTAGTGGCATTTCCAATTGAAGAAGGTAGTTCCACAAGACTTGTGCAACATCTAAGATTCAATATCTTGAGATTGGTGGCGGTTGAGAGATTAGGAAGTTCTTTCAAATTTTTGGAAGATGAAAAATCCACCAACCTAAGGTTTTCAAGGGACTGTACAGACAATCGAACAACATGCAAAAACAGGTTTAGACATAACTCACTTTAGAAAGTTTTAGTTATTACGAGGAGCAAATGATAACAAGTACTTACTCGAACTCCTTCCCACAATTTCTCAAGCTTGCTTTTCGGCATGTATAGTTCGACCAAAAACTCTGGATGTAACATGGAAGGCCAACATGTCAATGGAGAGTATTCCCAACGTAGAAATCCATTAGATATTTCTTCAAAAGCTCTTTCCCTTGTAAATAAATCTTCCTAAAAAAAAGAGATCAGAGAAGTACGAGTTAGATGGTTAGTTATCAAATGGATTTAGGATATCCAGAGAGCAGGGAAATGAAAGAAAATGTCTTGGATCCCACATACCGTTAGATCATGGTTTGAAATGATAAGCTCTTGTCTCACGTCCGAGAAAGTCTTTGCAAAAAACTCTTCCACCATCTCACTAGAATCGTCATAGGAAGAACATGCGATATGTTGCTGAAATGATTCTTTATCTTCACCACATAAGGACTCGTAGCTAAACTTTAAAACGCTCTCTATCTCTCCGTCAAGGCTAGTCCTTAACCTTGGTAGCTGATCTGTCCATTCCTGCTTGGACATGTACTGAAGATAGGTGCCCATAAGCCTTAGTCCCAAAGGGAGTTTACCGGAAAGTGTTGTAATTTCCTGAGCAAGGTCCGCAAAACCATCATATGGAGCCTTTTGACCAAAAGCATACATGCAAAAGATCTGAAGAGCTTCATCGGGCAGTGGATAATCCACATTGTATATATGGTCGATCCCGTACGCCTTTAAAAGTCTTTGATCTTTTGTTATGACGATAATCCGACTTCCAGGACCAAAGCACCGAATTTCTTTCTCCAAGGCATCTAACTGCCTTAACCCATCAACGTCATCAACAACAACTAACACTTTCTTGTCTTTCAACGTTTCTTGTGCAACTCCCAAATGAAAAATCTCATCAGTATCATCATTTTGATTGCTTAGTTGAAACAGCAATTGCCTCGTTAACTGCAATTTTGCGTCTTCCTCGCTGCGGCAATTACTTGCGTAATATTCGTTGATATTAGCCAAGATTGTGCTGAAATGGAACTGATGAGAGAATTGATCATATGTATTGTTGGCGATAGTGGTCTTACCAATCCCACGAGGACCCGAAATTCCTATCATCCTCACTTCATCTGATTCCAGGCATAACAATTCCTTCATCTTTTCCATATGCGCATCCATACCATCTGGATTGTCGGAATCACTTGATGACTCAGAATCGTTCGATGTAACAGAAATACCACTGGTGATTTCTGCAAACATGTCCGCTTCATCTCCATCACACGATGGAGTGGAATTAATCAACTTCTGTGAAATATCAATGGCTATACTTTCTATCAGGGCCGCTTCATTAGTCCTAGGAAAAGGGGAGGATCAAAACATAATAAACTTTCATGAATACATGTTACTAAATAACTCTTTGATGTGTAAGAAAGATTTAAGAAGATGCAAGTGGTAATCAAAACGACTAACCAGTCGCGTGAATGGTAACCAAGGATATTGGCCACATCCCTCAAAGCCTGTCTCCATCTCTCAGTCTCCCCCTTTGTTTTACCCTCACATGTTCTTCTGAAGCGTTCCCCAAAATCTCCAGTCTGCTTCCTTACATTAGATGGATCCACTTCATAGAAGACGGGCACCACTAGTTGACCCAACTCTTTCCTGCATTCCATTATCTCCACCAGCTCGTCGAGGCACCAAGTCGAGGAAGCATACTTTCTTGAGAGCATGACAATCGCGACTCTCGATTCTCTGATAGCTCTTTTAAGCTCAGGAGCAATCGACTCGCCCCTCTTGATTTCATTGTCAATGAACAGAGTGATTCCCTTTATCTCGAACTCCATCAAAATGTGACTGAGAAAGGCTCTGCGGACATCCTGTCCACTGAAGCTCGGGAAGACATCGTATTTCCAATTCGGAGACGAAGAAGAAGAAGAAGCCATTGTTTTGTTTTGCGGATTGGATCTGAATATTTTTATAAATTATAAACGATAGCTTACCCAAAATCGTCAAGGATCCTATTCCAGAAGCACAGATCCTAATAGGCAAAAAACGAAGAATCCAATTAAAATTTAGGGATCAGAGAGCTTTGTTAGCAGAAAATTCATTGACTCACCATTAGCAGTAGCAGAGAGTGCTGACATCAGCACTTGGGGGAAAGCTTCCTGGACGTTTCCTCTGACCAAAATATACTAACGACAAAAGCAACCTCAAATCAAATTGATTTCGTTAATTAATCGTTAGTTGTTGGTCGTTGAAATTGAATACACAATTATATCGGGGTTTAGTACTCTACTAGTATTTCTACCCGTGCTATACACACGGGTATATTTTTTGCTTTCATTAAATTTGTTTTATAAGTGACTAATTTTTTCCATTTTTTTTTGTTTAAATTTTAAATTGCAGAAATAAATATGAAGCATTTTCCATGTGTCAACACATAATTGGTTATGTGACTTGTGATTTTGTAGTTAAGGATATGATATTTTATAAATTCGAATCGGGTTAGGATATAATGATTTCGGGTTCAGTTATATTTGATATGCAATCTATTAAAAAATACACTTCAAAATATGAATTTGATCAGAACTCAAATTGATCAAAAAATTCAAAACAAAAATTCAAATGAACAAAGATATCAAAAAAAAAATCGATTTTATTAGTTTTTATATGAATTATCCAAAAACACCCGAGAAAATATCAAAAACGAAAATTTAAAAATTCAAATAGCGTTATAAGTTATTTTTATCCGCATATAATCCATACTATTCATATTAAGCCAAAGTTATAGAAATTATCTAAAATACATGAACATATCTAACCTTACATCCAAATATTTTTAGTTTAATTTATATTTGTGTTATTTCGGACACCCGTTCGATTATCGGTTTGGTCCGGATTCAGATTCGGATTTTCGAGTTTAGGAACATAGAACCCGATCGGATATTTTATAAATTCGGATCAGATTTGAATCGGATAATTTAGGTCGGATTCGGTACGGTAATTCGGTTTGAGATTTTTTGCCCACCCCTCGTCAGCTTGGGGATTTTTTATGGTCAATGGTCTTCTTCTCTCTCTCCTTCCTCACCTGCTTCCACATAAGAAGAAAAAAACACAAGAGCTTAATGCTTGCAATTCCAACGCCAATCTCTCTTCCTTAATCGCTTCTTTACCCTATCGATCATGGTGGCCTCCGTCGAGTCGTCGCTGCACAAAGTCTTCATCAATTTTCGAGGGAAACAACTTCGGTACGGTTTCGTCAGCCATCTGGTGGAAAAGTTAGAAATGGATGGAATCAACGTCTATATCGATGAGTACGAACCTAGAGGTAACGATCTCAATGTCCTCTTTAAGAGAATCGAGGAGTCGAAAATTGCAATAGCGATCTTCTCGAGTATGTATACGGAGTCAGATTGGTGTTTAGACGAGCTGGACAAGATCATGGAGTGCGTTGACTTAGGCACACTTGTCGTTATTCCGATCTTCTACAAGGTGGATACAGATGATGTGAAAAAACCCAACGGAGAGTTCGGTGATAAGTTTTGGGAATTGGCTAAGGATCATACTGAAAAGATAGTAAAGTGGAAAAAAGCTTTAAATCGTGTTCCAGAAAAGATGGGTTACACTTTAAGCGAAACAAGGTACAAAAATCGTTAAGTAAAGCTATTAGTGTATATAATAAGGTTTATTGTTATGGTCCAATTCACTAATTTTCAATTGCTTTTGAGTTGGAAGTTCATAATTCCTAATCAAAAATCATTCTTAGCGACATGGATTATGAATATGTGTAGCTAAATGGTTGTGTTATTTTCTAGATAATTGTGTGTTTTTTCGGCCTTCATATCGAAGATAAAGTCTATTAGAATGTTAAAATGATTGGCTATCAGGGATTCTGATTGGTTCTTTTCACTTTTCCTGCAGCAAAGAAAGTGAATACATCATTAAAATTGTAGGGCAAGTGGTGGAACGGTTAACTCTTATTTCGACAGATTTGGAAAGAGAAGTTCTCATTGAAAATCCTGATACAGGAGATGAAGAAACGGATGAAGAAGCTGTTCCTGACTCGGCTCCTTCTTTGTTTGGAATAGAAACACGTATTAACCAATTTAAAGAGATGTTTGATTCTGCTTGCGGCCGTACTCTTACGATTGGTGTTGTTGGGATGCCTGGTATTGGTAAGACCACCTTGACTGAGAAGCTATATGAAAGGTTCAAACTCAAGTTTGCGCGCAGAGCTTTTCTTTCAGATGTCCGTGAAATATGTAGAAACGGCATGATAGATCGGAGCATTCTCACGAGAGAGTTGTTTAGGCAGGAAGATGTGATCCAAGAAGACCCTTACATGACGCTTGAAATCTTGAAGAAAAAACTACTCGAAAAGAAATGTCTTGTTGTTCTTGATAATGTGAGTGACAAGAGACAGATAGAGATTCTTCTTGGCGAATGCGACTGGATTAAGAAAGGTAGCTTAATCATTATCACGACAAGTGACAGATCGGTGATCGAAGGGAAGGTTGATGAAACATATGAGGTCCTGAGGTTGAGTGGCAGAGACAGCTTGCAGTGCTTCAGCTATTATGCCTTTAGTGGTCACATCTGCAATCTCAAGGGAAATTTCATAAATCTTTGTAAAGAGTTTGCAGAGTATGCCAAAGGCAACCCATTTGTTCTCAAGATATTGGGTGGGGAGCTTAAAGGGAAAAGTGAGACTCACTGGGAAGAGACACTTTGCAAGCTAGCACAAAGTCCCCATAAGAAGATAAATGGTGCCTTGCAGCTGATCTATGATGAACTAGGTCAGCATCAAAAAGATGTGTTTCTCGACGTTGCTTGTTTCTTTAGATCAGGGGATGAGTATTACGTTAGGTGTTTAGTTGAGTCTTGGGAAAATGACTCCATTGATGCTGTGAGTGAAATAAAGGATCTTGCCAGTAAATTCTTGATAAACATTTCTGGTGGACGAGTGGAGATGCACGATTTAGTGTATACGTTTGGCCAGGAACTTGGTTCACGAGAGTCGTGTAGGGTGTGGAACCATATAGGCTTTGTTGGTGCGCTGAAGAAAGCATCGGTAAGATAAACCTTCCAACTGTTTGATATCGAGTGTAGCAAAATTTGGAGTTCTTATTTTCATGATAAACTAGAATTAAGCTCAACTTACTAACTTATTGTCTTTAACTGATCATGCAGGGACCAGACTGTGTGAGAGGTATTTTTATCAACATGTCTGAACTGAAGGATGAACTTCTTTTGGACAGATTTACCTTCACTAAGATGCATAATCTTAGGTACCTCAAATTCTACAATTCTCGTTGTCATCAGGAATGCGAAGCTGACTACAAACTAAACATCCCTGATGGACTTGAGTTTTCTACGTTGGATGAGATACGGTATCTCTACTGGCTGAAATTCCCTAAGAAGAACCTTCCAGAAGACTTCAACCCCATGAATCTTACCGACCTTAACCTGCCTTACAGCAAGATTGAAGAGATCTGGGTTGGTGTTAAGGTGTGTCTTGGTTTAAGTTAGATTTCACCATTGTGCTTACTAGATTAGACTTGCTTAGTTTTTGTGACTGTTCATTGCAGAAAACACCGAAGTTAAAGTGGCTTGATCTTAGCTACTCAAGCAAGTTACGCAATCTGTCAGGGTTGCTAAATGCTAAAAGTCTCCAAAGACTGAATCTTGAAGGCTGCACGAGTTTGGAGGAGCTGCCCAAGAACATGAAACGCATGAAAAGTCTTATTTTTCTCAACATGAGAGGATGCACGAGTCTTCGGGTTCTTCCACATATGAATCTGGTCTCTTTGAAAACTCTCATACTCACCCACTGCTCAAGTCTTCAGGAATTTCGGGTGATTTCGGATAATCTAGAAACTCTACACTTAGATGGAACTGCAATTGATCAACTTCCTACAAACATGGGGAAGCTCCAGAGGCTGATTGTATTGAACTTGAAAGACTGCAAAAAGTTGGTGGCAGTTCCAGAATGCTTGGGGAAGCTGAAAGCTCTGCAAGAACTAGTGCTATCTGGTTGTTCAAATCTCAAGTCTTTTCCAATTACCATTGAAAACATGAAATGCTTGCAGATTTTATTGCTTGATGGGACAGCATTTACAGACATGCCGCTACAGTTCAATAGCTCAAAAGTGGAAGACTTATCCTCACTAAGACGTCTATGTTTAAGTGAGAACAATAAGATTAGCAATCTGCAAATCGACATCAGTCGACTAAGTCAACTGAAATTTCTTGACCTGAAATACTGCAAGAATCTCACATCAATTCCATTGCTTCCGCCAAATCTAGAGATCTTGGATGCACATGGCTGCGAGAAGCTGAAAACAGTCGCGTCGCCTATGGCTGTTCTTAAGCTTATGGAGCAGGTTCAGTCTAAATTCATTTTCACCAACTGCAACAATCTGGAAGAGGCTGCAAAGAGTAGCATCACATCGTATGCTCAAAGGAAAAGCCAGCTAGATGCAGTTAGATGCTATAAAGAGGTCTCACTCCTCTCACTTTATCTAATCTTTAACAACAGTTTCAGAATTTTTTCTCATCATTTCCTTTAACAGTTTATGACTTTTCTCCGTTTTTGTGTTACTTGGGCAGGGAAATGTTTCAGAACCTTTCCTCGTCACTTCCTTTCCTGGAAGCGATGTACCTTCATGGTTCAAACATCGCCGAATCGGATGCAAGTTAAAGCTGGAGTTTCCGCCACATCGGTGTGACAAGAGGCTTTCAACAATAGTTCTATGTGCTGTTGTTGCATTCCCTTCCCCTCAAGTTGAAATCAGCCGTTTCTCAATAGAGTGCACTTATGAGTTCAAAAACAAAACAGAGACATGCATAAGTTTCAGTTGCATTCTCGGTGGAGGTTGGATCGAACCTCGCAAGATTGAATCAGAACATGTGTTTATCGGTTACACCAGTTCGTCACTCATAACAAAACATCTAGAAGGGTCGTTGTTGCATTCGCAAGACTGTCGTGAATGTGTTCCTCCAGAGGCTTCAATCGAGTTCAAAATGAGAGATGGAGCAGGTGAGATTGTGAGCTGTGGTTTAAGTTTGGTGTACGAGGAACCAAACCATGTCGTTATTGAAGGGAACGGTAATGGAGCTACTTCAAGAAGAGATGTGTCGATAGGAGAGAGTACAGTGAGCTTTGCTGCTGGGTTTTTGTCCCTTGTTTTGAGGTTTCCATGGGTAGGTATCGTATTATTTTTTGTTTGTGGGTTTGCTAGATTTTTTCGTTAAAGAACTTGTATTTTTTTGGTCATCATTAAGCGACTAATATCTGGTTTGTTGTGTGTATATAGAAAGTAAAAGATTAAAATGTTACTAGTAATCTTGGTTAGTTAAGGACCTGAAGGTTCTTACAAGTTACAACCCTATTCTTACAGTGAGTATCTCCTTCTCAACTATTGGAATGAGCCAATTAGGAGTACAACATTCAAGTATTGCAAAGTAAAAACCAATTGAAGAAGCTTTTTTGAGCATCATATTTTGTCTCACTTTAATGTTAAAGAGAGCCTTCAAACTCAATCTACTTGTATCTTGTGTTTCACTTGTGTATGATTGTAGACTTGTCCACTTTTGATGACCTTTTCAAAGGCGAGATAAGCTAAAGCCGTCGCTTCCGCTTGCAAGGAAGATTGAAGCGTTGGACATGCTTTTGCTCCATACCATAGAACCATTGCCGTTCTCGTCTCTTAACAACCATTCAACACCGCATTTTTCCAGATTCTACATGCCAAGAAGCATCAGTATATAAGATAAGACAGGCTGAGAATGTCTTGGTTGGTCAAAACAGCGATCGTTAGAAGCAAAGCTACAAGCAGGGCTTAATAATCTGAAGCAGATCAGTATCCTTATGGCATTGCTCCAGTTCTTACTCTCTCCTTTCACGCTGATGACGTACAAATCACCCTGTAAGTCCCTTTTCCGATGGGCTTAACTGGAACACACTTCATCGTTTGCCATAGGTAGTGTAAAGTTTCTGATAGGCCATGGCCGGTCTGAAGCAGAGTCAAAAGGAAAAGGTGTAGCTCGAGAGGAATAAAGAAAAGAAGTGAGTACAATGAAAAAGTGACGATGGTCAATCACTTATAGGGTAAACCTAAAAGGCAGGGGTGGACGCAAAATGTATATCATAATTTTGTGTGATTATCCATCATCTACACGACTCTAGAGCTAACCCCGGATAATTGGTTAAGTCTATATACTTTTTATACAGTTTACATGTATGTGTATCTACATAAACTTACAACTGTACTTAAAACTACGAAACAGAGCCGAAATTTTAATTATGTTTTGCTCGGTAAACTTACAGTTCTTCGGAATTTTCAGCTCGGAGCATTGAGCGGATATTACCCAGCCCTTGTAAAAAGGCAGCTGGGGTTTCTCCAGTATAAAGCTCAGCAAATGGGATTCGATCAAGAAAACTAGGACTCCATGATTCGGATCTTATGACTTTCCCTTCTTCTCTAAACTGATGTGGTGGCTCCACAGGCATAGCAACCATCCTTGCATTAATCTCTTGCCCTGCTGCTAATCACCACCACACAAAACAAAAGGATTCAAAGATTCTCAGGTCATGAAAGATGTGTGAAATCATGCCATTACCACACAATATAAGATAGATATCAACAGAATGAAATGGACTTCTTTGGGATTGTTGCTGACTAAACAGTTGTACTCTTACCTTTGCCCAAAGAACCCGAGATCCCAACTGTTTTCTTCACTTCCACGGATTCCGAAGCACCGATGTCAGTAACATCTTCATCAACTCCATTCATCTCGCCAGAAATCTCTGATGCTGTATCATCTATCTCCTCCAGAAAATCACATCCAGATTTTTCGAATATGTTTGCTTCATTATCCCTAGCAATGAGAGAGATCATTGCACAAGAGCATAAAAACGAGAGGTATTAATGACTAAACTTCAACAAGGAACAACTAATCTGAGATATTCAAGCATAAACAATAGGACAAAAACATACCACTTGTGAGAATTCACTCCGGCTATATTTGCTAAGTCGGCCAAAGCTCGCGTCCATTTCTGTTTCTCATCCTCTGATTTGCCTATGCATGTGGTTTCAAAAGCCCTTCCAAAGTCTCCACTCAGAAGCCTAACATCAGAAGGAACCACATTGTAGAAAATTCCCACAACTTTTTGAGCCAACTCTTTATTGCAATTCATAATCTCCACCAGCTCATTCAAGCACCTACTCGAAGACGCATAGTTCTTTGAGAGCACGACAATCGAACCTCTTGATTCTCTTATTGCTTGTACAAGCTCTGGGGTGACCAGCTTGCTTCTCTTCATTTTATCTTTCGATGTGCTTATTACTTTGCCTTTGAATCCTGCAAGAAGGTTGCTGATTTTGTTATTACAATCATCTTCCTCACTGAAACTTGTAAAGACGTCGTATTTCCAATTGCGAGGCAAAGAAGGCACGGAAACTACAATGTCACTGTCCAACACTGTTGAACTATCAGGCATGATAGGTTGTCTATGGACGATCTCTCTACCTATTTTCTGAAGTAAACCATGCCTGATAGGTTGTCTATGGACGATCTCTCTACCTATTTTCTGAAGTAAACCATGCCGCACTATAACACCGTAAGGAGATATATATATGAGAGACTTATTGGCTAAGACCTTGAGCCAAGAACTAATCTGCAAGTCAATGCTAGCAATAAGCGGTGCCAACAAATCAGATTCCTCGTCATTGAACAGATAGGTGATGTAAGAAAATAAAATTCTTTCATTCTCGTCTAAGCCATCATGGATAACTTCTTGAACTTCGTTATCAGAAAGCTCATGCAAGTCATCCGACAACAGAAAAGATGAAGTCATGCTAATTGCAGCAGTGATCACATACACTCCACATTTCGTCACTGTACAACACTCATCTAGAAATATCTTCTGCTTGTTAACAGTGAAGAATTCAACACGAGAAGACCAGCTAATTACAGGACTTTATATAAACCGAGAGATCGTAACATCATTCCATTCGTTCTGCTTCAATATCTATCAACTGTTTTCTGTTAATATGAGTTCGTTTAGGCTTCTTAGCTTCCTACTCCAATAGCAGTGGTACAATTAGTCAGGCACAGAGCTTTCTCTAAAGATTAGAACGCTTCTATAGAATGTCAAATGAGTGACAATACCAAAAATGTACTACAAGCACTGATATGAACATTTGTTCTATATCTTTCTTCATCAGCGACACCTTTTTCTTTGTCTTATTGTCTCCATTATGGCTTCTTCTGCTTTCCTTCTACCTTAATGGCATCGACACAATGCTTTCGTCCGATCGTGGGTATGAGTGAGTAACCGACTCACAAGCATCATCAAAAGCAGTATCCTCTTTCCCCTGGGTCTTAGCTTTGTTTTGATGACTTTTTGAGTTCTGATTCAGTTGCGAATGGATGAGATGATCCACTTTTACATCAGTTTTCCAGGTGGGTACCAGGCTGACAAGTAACATATCAATCATTTCGGCTATTAACGTGGCAGCCTGGTCAGAAATAAACTTTTTTAATTGCTCAACCATCTCACTCGACACCTTAGAAGCAGTGTTGTTTTCTCGATAGAACCCGAAATAAACTTTTTTCTCATATCCTGCACCAAAAAAACAGTAACTAAGCTTCAGAATGTAACGAATAGTCTCATCTACTACACGATATTCAACCCTAGCTGAACTAAAATACTCACCATCTTACCTACTATACGAAGAAATTGTCTTCATCGAGATCTATAGACGTGAGACTAGTAGAATCCCTAATGGAGGAAGGGACTTCCACCAAACTTGAGCATCCGGTGAGATATAATTCTTTGAGATATGTGACGTTCCCAATCGATAAGGGGAGCTCCACCAAGCTTGAATAAGATTTAAGATTCAGTATTTCAAGATTAGCGACATTCCCAATCTAGGTTTTAAATAGCGTGCTATTTTTTCGCTATAATGAATAGCGCCCATAGCAATGTCTCCACTACAAGATCCTATAGCCATGTAGTTTACACAAAGCGACCGGCGCTATTGGCGCTATATTGAAAAACTATGAAATCGCGATATATCGAGATATACGTAAAAAGTCACCAAAACAATGTGTTTCGAGAGAAATAAATTATGTTATTGGTTTTAGTTAACATATTTAAAAATATTCGAGTATATTTACAAAGTTAAGTTAAGAAGAAGATTTAGGAGAGGATGATTTTGGTATTGATGATGATGTCGAGTATGATAATCTTGAGACCATGATTCTGATTATTAGGTTGTTAGATTATGATTTCGTTTTTTTATGGTTTTTGGATTTGGATTGGATCGTATGTTTTTGGATTTAGTGTTCCATTGTTTTTGAATTTGGATCGTTTGTTTGAATTTGAGTTTGTTGGTTATATTATTTTCACTCTCTTATTGATTCTTTATCGTTTATACACAAAACAATCGCTATTATCGCTATAGCGAATAACGCAAAGCACCCAAGACATTGCTATGGTTCGCTATTTGCTATTTAAAATTATTTTCCCAATAGAAAAGGGGAGCTCCACAAGACTGGAACATCCAATAAGACAGTTTCTTGAGATTAATGGCATTTCCAATAGAGGAGGGAAGCTCCGTGAGACTTGAGCAATAACTAAGATCCAATATTTCGAGGTTAGTGACATTCCCAATAGAAAAGGAGAGCTCGGCCAGACTTGAACATCCAGTAAGATATAATTTCTTGAGATTAGTGGCACGTCCAATAGAGGAAGGGAGCTCCACCAAATTTGAGCAATATCGAAGACACAATTTTTGGAGACTAGTGGCATTACCAATAGAATAGGGGAGCTCCACCAGACTTGAACATCCAATAAGATATTATATCTTGAGATTAGTGGCATATATCCAATCGATATTAGTAATTCTCTTATGCCAGTTCCCTGGAGACCTAGTTCCTCAATATTTGGTGAAACCTCTAAGAGATTTTTGATCTCTCTACAACCTGAGACGTTTACAACTCGGAGATGTTGTAAGCAACACGTGGCAGGAAAACTCTGCAGGTTTGTACAGCCTTCGAGATCTATTAGTTCGATATTTTGAGCCATACAAATATCGTCAATATCAGTCAGTTGCTCGGAATGACAAAGCCTGACCATCTTCAACATATCAAGGTTCTGTATACAAAATGATTTGAGAAGTAAATATTAGAAATTTGGAAAAAATATGTACTCTCCCCTGAAGAAACAAGCAATGTCCAGAAAAATGTTCTTCTCTCTGTCATTTAGCGTTTCGTAGCTGCTCTTGATTAAATTATGTAGTTTGAGTTTGAGGAATGAGGTCTCCATTTCTGACTTCTTCTTTCCCTTCAGTTCTTTGCCGTAAAAGCTGAGAGCTAAAGGATTTCCACAAGCATACTCAATCAGTTCCATTGATACTTCACGGAATTTTTGTTCTGCTATATCTTTTCCAAATGCACACTGAGAGAATAGCTGCAGAGCCTCACTCTCGTTTAAACTCTGAAATTCATACACCTGCTTGATCTGACAATGGCGGTACACTTGTTTATCTCTGGAAGTTATGATGATTAGGCTTCCCGGGCCAAACCAATGAATCTCTCCAAGAAAAGACTCGGCAACCAACGGATTGTGCACATCATCAAGAACAACAAGAGTTCTCTTCTTGTTTATCTTGTCCTTCTGGAGGCTAGGCCTCGTAATACTACTGCATGCACGAGGCAGTTCGTTCAAAAGATTCCCAAAATGTTCCTCCAACAAACGATGAGGTCCCTTCTCATGGAAAGCTTTGTCAAAGTGTTTGACGAAACAAGAAGCATCATAGCCTCCAGAGATCTGGTCAAAAACTGCTTTAGCAAGTGTCGTCTTGCCTATGCCGGGCATACCCCAAATTCCTATGCGACGGATACCCCATGGCTGCTTGCAAAGTAACTGTTCTATCTCCAGCAGCCTCGAGTTGATTCCAATTTGTTCCGTGGGAAAGAGTTTTTTGTACACATCTTTGACAATCTCTTCGACAACTTCACACTCACTAAAGTCCTCCCTGTTTGCATTAGTACAAAAATCATAAAGAGAATTGTTGGAGAAAAAATTAATGAATACAAATGTTTGGACAAATTGCCTCATAAACCATATTGTTCAATCTATCATAACATCACTATTAGTTCCATACAAAAACCTTCAATGAGTACAATAATTCTTTTTGGTGTTAGATTTGACAAGAGGAAAGCATTTTAAAGTAGAACATTATTATAGGTGTAAGATAGACAAAAGACCATGGGCTTAGCCCAGTCCATAAAATATTTTGATCCATATGGTCACTAAAAAATTTTAAGCCTATAATAAAAATGTTCAGATAGGTTAATGTCCAAATGGGCTAATGTATAAATGGGCTAAAACCATATGGTCAGTAAGCAGCCCATGTGGACATTTTTTTAGTTTTTTTTTCAAAAATAAACATTTTTTTATTTGTTAAAACGAAAAAGTCGTATTTTTCTATTTCGCAAAAGCCGATTCTCAATTCTCTAAATCTTCATCTTCATTATTTCGTGAATTGCTAATTCAGGGTTAGAGTTTATACATTTCACAGATTTTATGTTTAAATAAGAAAACATAATTTTACGTTTTTGTGGGAAAATTAGATTTTACGTTTTTAGCTGAAATACTAGACTTTACGTTATTGGCGGGAAAATTTATGTTTTAGCAGAAAATGAGATTTTACGTTTTTAGCTGAGATACTAGATTATACTTTTCTGGCGGGAAAAATTTACGTTTTTTGTGTGGAAAATGGGATTTTATGTTTTTATCTTAGATACTAGATTATACCTTTCTCGCAAAAAAAATTGGCGGGAAAATGTATGTTTTTGATGAGAAAATGAGATTTTAGGTTTTTAACTGAGATGCTAGATTATACTTTATTGACGGGAAAATTTTACATTTTTGGCGGGAAAATTTACGTTTTTGACGGAAAGGTGGCTGGCGAAGGAGTACTGTAATGTATCTGCGCAGTAGATGTACACGGCGTGCACTAATCCATTCGATATTCCTTTGAAATCACTTGATGGAGTTGAATTCTTCAAAATGTTTGAAAAAACAGTGGCTATATTTTCGATCATAGCCCCTTCACCATCCCTAAGAAAGGCAGAGGATCAAAACATCGTAGATAGTCAATCAGAAAAAATGTGAATCAAAAAGATGCAGGTGTTAATGATAAGGACTAACCAGCTGTGTGAATTGTAACCAGCGATTGTAGCCACTTGTGCCAAAGCTCGACTCCATCTCCAAATGTCTTCCTTTTTTTTTACCCTTGCAAGTTTTTCTGAAGACTTCCCCAAAATCTCCGCTCTGCATCTGTATATCAGTTGGATCCAATTCATAAAAGATGGGTAGTACTACTTGATTCAACTCTTCCCTGCACTTCATTATCTCCACCAGCTCATTCAGGTACGACAGCCAAGAAGCGTAGTTCCTTGAGAGCACTATAAGGGTGATTCTTGATCTTCTGATCGCTTCTATGCGAACAGAGCCAGTCAACTTGCTCTCCTGGGTTCCACAATCAATGTATGGCTTGATTCCTTTTCTTCTTAACTCCTGCAGAATGTGACTGAAAAAGGATATATATGCGGACATCTTCCCCGCAGAAGCTCACGAAGATATCGGGTTTCCACGATGAGAAAGAAGAAGCCATCGTTTCTATTTGTGGATTGGATCTGAGTTTTTTATAAACCATAAACAATAACGTACCCAAAACCGTACAGATTCCTATTGAATGAGAAATGAAGAAATCCATTAGAATGATGGAAAAGCTTTTCAGAGAGCTTTGTGTGCAGGTGCAACGTTGACACCATTATCATCGAAGAAAGCTTCTTGAATGTTTCCAATCACCAAAATGTTTGATTTCGTCAACCATTAATTAAATCTCAAATGCTTTTCTATTGGGATAACAAAAAGCAACTACTCTTGCCTTATTGACCCATCGATCATGGTGGCCTCCTCGTCTTCCTCCGATCAATCACCGCCGCAGCATCAAGTCTTCATCAATTTCCGAGGGATTCAGCTTCGGAACAATTTCGTAAGCCACCTTACGAAAGCCTTGTCGTCATTCCGATCTTCTTCAAGGTGGAGACGGTCGATGTGAAGAATCTCAAGGGAGTGTTCGGTGAAAAGTTTTGGGAATTGGCTAAGACTTGTAAAGGTGACAAGTTAGATAAGTGGAGAGAAGCTTTAAAGACTGTTACAAAAAAACTAGGCTTTTCGTTAGGCGAAATGAGGTACATATAAAACCAAATCTTGAAATTGTCATGTGACTTGGCTTTTGTTTGGGGGTTTTCTGATTGGGTTCTTTGTACTTGTTCTTGCAGCAATGAAGGTGAATTCATTGATCAGATTGTAAGGGAAGGCATACAAGTGTTGTCTGATGTTTCCATGGATCTTGAAATAGAAATCCCCATGGATAATCATTGTGCAGAAGAAAAGCCTGAAGTTGTTCCTTCGTCTGCTCCACCTTTGTTTGGCATCGAAACACGTCTTAAGAAATTGGAAGAAATGTTGGATTTTGAATGCGAGCGCACTCTTACTATCGGTGTGGTTGGTATGCCGGGTATTGGTAAGACCACCCTGATGAGTATGTTGTATGAAAAGTGGCAAGACGAGTTCTTGCGGTGTGTTTTTCTTCATGATGTCCGTAAAATGTGGAAAGACGGTGTGATGGGTCGAAGCATTTTCATGAGAGAGTTGTTGAAGGATGATGACGTGAACCAAGAAGTCACTGACTTGCCACCTGAATCCTTGAAGACACTTCTACTCAGTAAGAAATCTCTTGTTGTTCTTGATAATGTGAGTGACAAGAAACAGATAGAAGTTCTTCTCGGGGAAAGTGACTGGATTAAGCAAGGGAGCAGAATCTTTATCACGACTAGCGACAGATCGGTGATCGAGGGGAAGGTTGATGACACATATGAGGTTCTAAGATGCATGACTTACTCTATACGTTTGGTAAGGAACTTGGTTCACAAGAGTCGCGTAGGCTGTGGAACCATAAAGGTGTTGTTGGTGCATCGAAGAAAAGAGCAGTAAGATAAACCTTCGAACTGTTTGATATCGATGCACACTTACCACTCAGTGTTTATATTTGCTAACTTCTTGTCTTTAACTGGTTAAGCAGGGAGCAGGCAGTGTGAGAGGTATATTTCTCGACATGTCAGAACTGAAGAAGAAAATTCCTTTGGAAAAATGTACCTTCAGCGGGATGCGTAATCTTAGGTACCTCAAATTCTATAATTCTAGGTGCCATCGGGAATGCGAAACTCACTGTAAACTAAACTTCCCTGAGGGCCTTGAGTTTCCGTTGGATGAAGTACGATATCTCTATTGGCTGAAATTCCCTTTAAAGAAGCTTCCAGAAGACTTCAACCCCAAGAATCTTACCGACCTTAACCTGCCTTACAGCGAGATTGAAGAGGTCTGGGATGGTGTTAAGGTGTGTACTGTCTCTGTTTAAGTTAGTTTTCACCGTTATAGTTACTAGATTATTAGTCTCTTAGTTTTTATGACTGCTCATTTCAGGATACACCGAAGTTAAAGTGGGTTGATCTTAGCCACTCAAGCAAGTTATACAAGTTGTCAGGTTTGGGAAATGCTAAAAAACTCCTAAGACTGAATCTTGAAGGTTGCACGAGCTTGCAGGAGTTGCCCCAGGAGATGAAACGTATGAAACGTCTTATTTTACTCAACATGAGAGGATGCACAAGTATCCGGTTTCTTCTACATATGAATCTGATCTCTTTGAAAACTCTCATCCTCACCAACTGCTCAAATCTTCAGGAATTTCGGGTAATTTTGGATAATCTAGAAACTCTACACTTAGATGGAACTGCAATTGATCAACTTCCTACAAACATGGGGAAGCTCCAGAGACTGATTGTATTGAACTTGAAAGACTGCAAAAAGTTGGTGGCAGTTCCAGAATGCTTGGGGAAGCTGAAAGCTCTGCAAGAACTGGTGCTATCTGGTTGTTCAAAGCTCAAGACATTTCCAGTTCCCATTGAAAACATGAAATGCTTGCAGATTTTATTGCTCGATGGGACATCATTTACAGACATACCGCCGCAGATATTGCAGTTCGTTAGCTCAAAAGTGGAGGACTTATCCTCACTAAGACGTCTATGCTTAAGTGGGAACAATAAGATTAGCAATCTGCAAATTGACATCAGTAGAATACATCAACTGAAATTTCTTGACCTTAAGTATTGCAAGAATCTTACATCAATTCCATTGCTTCCGCCAAATCTAGAGATCTTGGATGCCCATGGCTGTGAGAAGCTGAAAACAGTCGCGTCACCTATGGCCCTCCTTAAGCTTATGGAGCAGGTTCAGTCTAAATTCATTTTCACCAACTGCAACAATCTGTAAGAAGCTGCAAAGAGTAGCATTACATCGTATGCTCAAAGGAAAAACCAGCTAGATGAAGTTAGATGCTTTAAAGAGGTATCATTCCTCTCACTTTATCTAATCGAATCTATTTAATAGCAGTTGATGATTTTTCTCTGTTTTTGTGTTACTTTTGCAGGGAAATGTTTCAGAACCTTCATGGTTCAAACATGCCAGAATTGGATCCAAGTTAAATCTGGAGTTTCCGCCACATCGGTGTGACAAGAGGCTTTCAACAATAGTTCTATGCGCTGTTGTTGCATTCCCTTGCCCTCAAGTTGAAATCAACCGTTTTTCAATAGAATGCACTTATGAGTTCCAAAGTGAAACCGAGACACAAAGTGAAACCGAGACATGCAAAGGTTTCAGTTGCATTCTCGGTGGAGGTTGGATCGAACCGTGCAAGATTGATTCGGAACATGTATTTATCGGTTACATCAGTTCGTCACACATAACAGAACATCTAGAAGGGTCGTTGCAGTCTGAAGACAATCATGAATGTGTTCCTCCAGAGGCTTCAATCGAATTTAAAGTGAGAGATGGAGCAGGTGAGATTGTGAACTGTTGTTTAAGTTTGGTGTATGAGGAACCAACCCATGTCATTACTGAAGGTACTTCTTCAAGAAGAGATTTGTCGATGGGGGAGAGTACAAACCATGTCGTTATTGAAGATAACGGCAATGAAACTTCTGCAACAACAGATTTGTCGATGGGTGAGAGTACAAACCATGTCGTTACTGAAGGTAACGGCAATGAAACTTCTTCAACAACAGATTTGTCGGACAGTATAGTGAACATTGTTTTTGGGTTTTTTTCCATTGTTTCTTATTTGCTTTCCCTTGTTTTGAGGTTTCCATGGGTATGTATCGTATTGTTTTTTGTTTATGGGCTTGCTAGATTTTTTCGTTAAAATCTTGTATTGTTTTTGGTCATCATTAAGTGACTAGTATCTGTTTTGTTGTGTGGAAAGTAAAAGATTTTAAACGTTACTTCAAGTAGTCTTGGATAGTTAATGTTCTTAAAACTCGATTATTACAGTGAGTATCTCCTTCTCAACTATTGGAATGAGCCAACTAGGTGTACAACAAGTATCGCAAAGTAAAGATCAAAGGAGGAAGCTTGTTCCGCAATTGTGTAGGCGCACATACATCTTTGTCTCACTTTAATGTTAAAAAGAGCCTTTGAACTCAGTCTTCTTGTACCATTTATGTATGATTGTAGACTTGGTCAGTTTTTGTGACCTCTTCAAAGCCGAGATTATCCAATCCATTCCTTTCCATCCTAGACGGCCTTCTCCACAATCTGCTTAGTAGATCCTGGAAGCTGAGAAAAGCAAAAAAGTTGTTTCTAGATTTCTTTAAACTACTTCATCTCACCTATCAAGCTCTCCTCTACAAATGAAACAATCGGCTTCATCGTCACACTTTTAGATTATCCGATCTGAAACAACCACGCGTATTACCAACTTCAATAGATCTCTATGTGAATCTTTCTTAGCCGAGTTTGCCGTTAGTTTCAAGCAAACAAGCTTATGCAAGATCATGAATAGCTAGCGAGTTTAAATTTTGCTAGACAGCTAACATACTTCAAGACTGATTTGCTTCAATCCTTCGTTGGCAATTTTGTTTGGAAGATTCAAAGAATCACTACCCTCAATTCCTACAGTTTAACTCAATTTTCAGGGACTCAGCGACAATAGATGCTGGTATTTCTCTTCTTCAGATTTCCCTCGCAATGTAATTCCTTTGTATTTTCGTTGAACCTTAGCAAAAGTTTTCATCTCCATGCAATAACTTTGAGATGTTGTAAATGACCACTGACTGGAAGTGTCAGCAGTCTTATAAAGCCCATGTATATCAACTAGTCTTATACTTCTATCTATGTTTCTTCTTCTTCTTGAGACTGGAGAAACTGAATCCAAAAAGACCAGATTTCTTTGGAGATTGTGTTGTTACTTTAGGTTCCTCATGAATAATTGGAGTAACAACCCCTGAAGTAGCAACTTGTGAAGTAATTGAGACAGTTGCTTCTTCTTTTGGTCTGGTGGAGTCTTCTCCTTCTTCTCTGTCTAAATCAACTTCTTCGAGAGCTCTAAGCAATTCCGCTGCACCTACCTTCGCTTCCTTGGTTCCATTTTTTGTTATCAAGAGAAGCGATGAGTAAATATTGATTCCTTCTCTTACGACGAGATAGCAATACTCCATCTTCTCAACACAGAGCTGGAGGAGGATTGAGATTGCATTCTCTTGCTCCTCGGGAACATTTGACTCGAGTAAATCAGCTATAGAAGCTAAACAACCCGGGGTTTCAGCAATGCAAACCCGACCTTTCTCGGTTTTGCAGAGGTTTCTCAGAATAATGATCGACTGTTTGCTGAAAAAGTTTTGTTGCAAGAAAGATGTGAGCTTCTGCAGAAAACCGAGAGAGACCATTTCCAGACAATTCTCATTGCTTGAGGACAGATTCTTGAGTATGATTATCGCTTGTTCTTGAAGATGTTCTGCTCGAGATTCTGAAATCTTCAAAAGGGAGGAGAGAGAGACTGATGTAGTTATCTTGGAGAGACCGTGCGGGTGGTTAGAGAGAACTTCGAGTATGTTCAGAGCTTCTTCAGCTACTACCTCGGACTCAAGAAAGACCGAAAACATTTTGAAAATATCTCCTTCCAAAGATTCTATAGCCCTCTTGTTTCCGCTGAGGAAATCCAATAATAAATCCAATCCACCCTTTATTATGTCTCCTGTGGCGCCATCTCTTTCAAGAGCATTCTTCAAATATGTACTAAGTGGCACAAGAAATTTACTCGGTGACATAGACTGAAAAGCTCGAGTATTGTTCTTAGAACGACATCTTACATCTTCAATGACCTTGATTTGCGCATCCCACGGAAGGTTAATGAGTTTACATAAGGGCTCTATCCCCATCTCGCTGTCACTAGAATCAGTTCCGACATCAGAAGCTATCCAACTGAAACCCTCCGAGTCAATGGAACAGCTCGAGTTTGAATCCGTAACCGATAAGCAGCTGAGATCTGAGATATTGTACAGCGAACTGTTGAAAGTAGCAATGGAAACAGAGTAGTCACTACTGTGCAAAGCCTTAGTGTGTTTCGTTGCTGGATCTTGAACATCATGACCGTGCTTTGCACACCATTTTGATATCTGATCCTTCACCGCTACGTTGGGCTTCAATGTGAAATCATCCAGTTTCCTTTTTGATTTAGGACATGAATCATTACCTTTGTCGAACCATTTCTGAATCCACATCCTCTCAAAGGTGTGGCCTGAGGAAATGATGACAGGATCATACATCATGGTAAGAGAAAGCGGGCATTTAAATTGCTCTGGAAGTGTAGTATTGTGTTCCTCAGAATACCCGGCTTCTGCAACTCTAGCACACACATAATCATTGGCATACTGATGCTGTGGCAAATAAGAGTTCTCTTTGTGATCTCTACAAATGATTCTTTCATGCTTTTTCAGGAGACAGAGAAGATACTTCAAAATCTGTCTCTTGTTCACTTCACAGTCGCCTAACTTCTTGAAAAGAAACTTTAGGGATCTTCTCTCTATCGCAATGGCTTCGAGTGTCAAAAGCTCGAGCTTTAGTGCTACAAAATGGAAATCTCTGATCTCATCCGAAGAAAGAGAGGAAGATGTGCTTCGTCGCATCAATTCTCTTATAGCTTTCCCAGCTTCTTCTTCATATGACTCTAGAGTCAAAACAGTTGACCTAAGATCTTGGACTATCTGAGTTATCTGCAAAACAAAACTCATATCAGTGATTCTGCAATATTCCCTATAAAAATTATGAAAACATGAGAAAGAACATCATTTCGTACAAACCTTGATAACCAAAACAGTCGGGACCGTACTTTGAATGTCGGTTAAGGTTTGTTCTAATGATTTTTTTGCTCTAACACCTCTTGAGAGTATAGCATCTCCTGTTACTGCCTAAAGATCAAAGAAAAAAAAAAGGGATTTATAATCATAGTAGACCACATAGAGATAAATACCACATACAGACCGCACATTTCCAAAGGAATATTAGTACCACAATCAACTAAAGAGAATGTATGGAAAGCGGATGTTTCTACAGACAAATGAGAGAAAAAGGTTGAAATTTTTCACAAACCATGTAGAGTTTACTTGATTCACCGCAATACTGAAGAAGCAATTTAGCTTTCTCCAAAGCTTTGTGAAGCAAACATAGAGTTTGTATCCCTGAAGAGCATCCAGGTCTAGCATCTTCTATATCAGGAAAGATTCTCATGATTCTATCAACTAAATTCTTCAACTGTAAGCACATGGAAGAGTGCATCTGCAGCAGAAAGAACAACATGTCATCAGATAACAAACCTTACACACAAATTCACAGAAATTACCATCAGAAGACCCAGAGAGTTTGCAGAAGAAATTTAACAGAACAAACCTTAAAGGAGTGAGGCAAGTTCTCTCTCACGTTTTCTTCATCAACCCTGAGAAGGAGAAAGATCATTGCACCCAGCAGAGAATTATCAATGATTAAACTTCAACAAGGAACATTCTTAAAAAATAATCTGAGATCAAGCATAACAACGGGACGAAAACATACCGCTCCTGATACTTCACTCCAGCTATATTTGCTACGTCATCCAATGCTTGCGCCCGTATCTCTTTCTCATCCTCTGATTTGCCTATGCATGTGTTTTCAAAGGCCCTTCCAAATTCCCTACCTATTTTCTGAAGTAAACCATGTCGCACTATTATACCATAAGGAGATATATGTATGAGAGATTTATTGGCTAAGAACTTGAGCCTAGAACTAATCCCCAAGCCAATGCTAGCTATATGCGCTGCCAAAAAGTCACCTTCCTCTTCATTAAACAAACATGTGATGTAAAGAAATAAGTTTCTATCATTCTCGTCTACACCATCATAGATGACCTTGTCTTCAACTTCATTATCAGAAATCTCCTGCAGGTAATCCGAGGACGAAAACAGTTGAGTCATGTTGGAACTCATATCTCCATTTGCAGCAGTAATCACATGGACTCCACATTTTGTCACTGTACAACTCTCATCTAGAAGCTTCTTCTGTTTGTTCACAGTAGAGAATTCAAATACGACAAGATCAGCCAATATACTAGGGTCATATCCTTCACAGGTACTAGGATGCATATTGAAATCACAGAAGACAAACATGTGATCCTTCGGAACACCTTTCCCTGGAGTCCAACAGTTAAAGCTTTTTCCAGCCTATGAGAGACGAATTCCTTGTCATTCCATCTGCAAACACAACTAATGAAAAAACCACTAGCCTCGTGGTAAGCCTCTAAGAATGAGACTTCGACTAAAATAACAAAGCCGAGCGTGCTTCCCCAAGAAGAACCCAGTTGTATCATCACAGAAGATCCTGGTTGCATATCAAATGTGATTTTTTCCCTTGCAGGTGAAGGAGCAGTGAAGCTGAAAGCCAGAGATTTGTATAGCTTTTGTTCCTGCAAGCCAAACTAAATCAGATATTACAATCTGAAGCGAGGGAGAGAGAGAGAGAGAGAGGTAGAGAGGTACCTGCTCATACACTCTTGTGATGCGTTCTATGTTAGTCAGACCATTCTTTACAAGTGTGTTGACCATTTGTGCCGAAAGAGCAAAGCAATTACTGAATGTGTAATGCCTAGGAAGCTGCTCAAAACCGAAAGGAACTGATATAAGAGACACACAACCATGTGCATTCAAGATCTCAATACTCCAGGGAAGCTGTGGAAGTTCTTTTATGGCAGTATCAGCGATATATAACTCTTTCAGGTTTCGTGGAAAACCTTGAATATCGTCGAGCCGTGAGCATCCAGACAGATTAAGAACTTTAAGAGATTCTAAATCAATCATGTTAGGAACACTCTGCAAATCAACACAGTCTTTCATATTCAGGCAAACAAGTTTGCCAAGATGTTGATTAGATGATATGGCTTTGACCATGCTTGTTAATCGCTCATGGTTTAAAGCATCTGAAACCCCTGGAAACTCTGTTAGAAAATTGGAAAGCCCTCGGTTTAGCTTAACTTACGGGGAGAGGGACACAGTGGATATTGGTAATTCTCTAATGCCAGTCCCCTGAAGATGTAGTTCCTCAATATTTGGTGAGACCTCTGGGAAGCTTCTGATCTCTGTGCAACCTGAAAGATTTACAACTCGTAGATGCTGTAATTTACTCAAGGCTGGAAAACTCTGCAATTTTATACACCCTTGGAGATCTATTAGCTCAATATTTGGAGATCTAAGGACCAAATCAAAGCGAAAGAGAAGACATAGATCATGGAAGCAACATCGCAACAAGTGGTTCCCATATTTGATGGAAACAATTATGATTTTTGGCGAATTAAGATATCAACTATCTTAAAAATCAGAAAATTGTGGACGGTTTTGGAAGATGGAGTTCCTGAAAGACCGACATAAGCAGTGGAGACACCGGAAGTGCTCCGATTGAAAAATCAGTGGGAGGAAGCATCTACAAAGGATTTGATGGAACTGCAAATTCTGCAAACTACCGTGTCCGATCAAATCTTCCATCGCATCGCACCGGCGGTTACATCGAAGGAAGCATGGGATGCTTTGAAATCTGAGTTTCAAGGAACTCCGCAAGTACGATTGATAAGGCTTCAATCGTTGAGAAGGGAGTATGAAAACTTGAAGATGAATGAAGGTGATAACCTAAAGGTTTTCACGGGGAAACTAATTGATTTGGGAAATCAATTAAGGGTTCATGGTGAAGAGAAGACGGACTATCAAAATGTCCAGAAAATTCTCATCTCTCTCCCAGCAAGGTTCGATAGTATTGTAGCGGTGATGGAGGAAACAAAGGATTTAACCACACTGTCCGTGACGGAGTTGATAGGAACTCTTCAAGCGCATGAAAATCGTGTCTCTTCACGGAATGAAGATACGTCCGAAGGTGCGTTCAATGCTCGATCAAGAGGAGGGAAAAAGTGGTGTGGTGTTTGTAAGAAGAACAATCACACGGAAGCTGACTGTTGGAAGAAACAAACCAACAAGAAGGAATGCTACAATTGTGGCAAAGTTGGTCATTTATCAAGGGAGTGCTATTCTAAGAAGTATGAAAAAGCACACATGAGCCTTGAAGATGACGATGATGAAGGTCATATGCTATTTAGTGCAAGTGAAGAAACACCAACAACAAACAAAGGTGATGTATGGGTGGTGGATAGTGGCTGCACAAATCATATGATGAAAGAAGCGAGATACTTCACAAAGCTTGATAGAAGTATCAATGTTCCAATCAAAGTAGGCAACGGAGAAGTCGTAATGACGACTGGGAAAGGAGACGTTGCTGTTGTGACAAACAGAGGAAAAAGAGTGATCAAAGATGTCTTTCTAGTGCCGGAAATGGAGAAAAATTTGCTGAGTGTTCCTCAAATCATATCTCGTGGTTATCGTGTCTTGTTCGAAGACAAACGATGCATAATATCAGATTCTAAGGGAAAGAAGATCATGGAGATAAAAATGGTGGAGAGAAGTTTTCCAATCATGTGGAATTCTTCTCAAGAAAGTGCAACAACTAATGAGAAAGATATTCTCTTACAAACTGAGAAGGTGGAGATATCTAAAGATGTTGCCATTGAAGAAGGAAGAAAGTGCGATGGGGAAAGACATGAAGAACTCAAGAGGAATTCTTACTTTCCCATAAAGAATCCAGAGCCAAAAACAGAGGAAGTTGAAGGAATTACCAGACGTAGTCATCTTCAAATCAGCGATGGTGATGTCAAGGAAGAAGAAGAGGATGCCTCTAAAGCACCAAAGGTGGTGGAGTTTGAAGATTTGGCTTTCGTACATGAAGCTTGCTTTAACGTGTCGGTGGAAACACAAACCTGTGATGAAGCGGTTGAGATCAAGGCATGGAGAGATGCAATGCGTGAGGAAATCAACATGATAGAAAAGAACAGTACTTGGCTACTTGTAGACAAACTGAAGAAGAAGCATATCGCTGCGAAGTGGATATATCGCGTCAAGACGGATGCGAATGGAAATCCTACCAAGTATAAAGCGAGATTGGTCTCCAAAGAATTCTCTCAACAATACGGTGTTAGCACGACAAAGATTTGAAGACTTAAGAAAGAAGCTTGGAGTTAGACCGAAACTCAATCAAGGGGGAGTGTTGGTTTGTTTGAGTTTGGTCGTATTTTACTAAGTAATATAAGTTAGGTTGTATTTAAAATCAAACAGTGTGTTAGAGTGTTCGTTAAGTAAAGTAGTTATTGTGTGAAGAGTCACAAGAGAGAAGAGTTGCATCTCTTTACTTTGTGTCTCTTGTAAACCTATTTAAAGTGTTGTTGTAGTATCTAACTTTATGTTGTTCAGTTCTGTTTTGTCTGATCAATAAAGAGAAGTTATGTTTCTTACTCTGTTTCTTTGTTCTCTGTTTTTTCTTGTTCTTTCTTGTTCAAGTCTTCTTGTTCAAGTAAAACACAAACACATAACCTAAGAGAAACACTAAGAAACTGATAATTACATATGCTTGTTCTTGCAAACCCAAAATCACACATCTTTAGATCACCGTTGGCGTTCACAAGGAGCTTTCCTGATTCTGATGGATTGTTTTTTGTAGATTATTTGGTTGATTGTGTTAGGTTTTGTATTAGAAATCATTGATGTGTTGTTCTTCATGTCAAGTCTCAATATTTTTGCTTATGATTGGATTCATAGGAACTGGGAAAGCACTAAGCTCTAGTTAGATTGGTTTTGGTATACCTCTTGAATCATTTGGCATATTGAAAAGATTGTTCATCATTTGCTTGTGTTCTTCCTTACGTACGTCAGATGGATCCACTTCACAGAAGACGGTGAACACTTGTTGACCCAACACTTCCATGCACTTGATAATCTCCACCAGCTCGTCGAGGCACCACGACGAGGAAGCGTAGTTTCTTGAGAGCATGACAATCGCGACTCTCGATTTTCTGATAGCTTCTGTGAGCTCAGGACCGATCGATTTGCTCCTCTTGGTTTCATTGTCAATGAATGGTTCGATTCTTTTACTTTTTAACTCCTTCAGAATGTGACTGAGTAACTCTTTGCGGACATCTGGGCCTTGGAAGCTCGGGAAGACATCGTATTTCCAATTGGGAGACGAAGAAGATGGAGGAGATGAAGCAAGTGAAGAAGAAGACGAAGCCATTATTTTGTACTCTGGACTGGATCTCAATTTTTTTGTACTCCCGAATTGCAGCAGCGCAGATCCAAAAAGAATTAGGGGAGGATGTAGATCACATAGAGATTTTGTGTGCAGGAAAAATTATGAAAGAGAATCCATGGACTCCATTATTAGAGAAATGGTGACATCAGCATGTATTCCTGGTGACTTTAAAGGTTTATAATGCTAGTGATAAACTATGGAGGTTTAAAATATTAGTGGTTCTTACTTTGGAGGTTTTTTATGCTATTTTCCTATTTATTTTGTGTTTGGGTTGATATTAGCCTTATTCAAAAGACCAAGTTTAAAACGACACCTTCCGAATAATTCAGGTCAATATTGGCCGTTTTCCCATCTGAACTGCTGTTACATTACAATTTTAACTTACAAATTAATCTTATACTTCCTCCGTTCTTTAAAGATTGATGTTCTAGAAAAAAAATTTGTTTTAAAAAGATTGATTTTTTACATTTTCTATGCAATAATAATTATAAATTGTAGATTTCAAGACATATTAATTGATTTTATTGGATTGTTATTGGGTCAAATTTATGGAAAATTGTTTAGTACAAAAACCAATACATTTCTAGTCAAACATTAATTTGTTTTCTTAATATGTGTGAAAACTCTAAAAAATCAATCTTTAAAAAACGGAGGGAGTATAATTTAGGGTAGGTCAATTGACCCACCAACTCACCATGTAGATTCGCCAGATTTCACCATTTAAGGTAGAGGGCTAAGAAAGCTTTTAAAACAAATGTAAAAAATCAATCTTTTTAAAACATTTAAGGTAGGTCAATTGACCCACCAACTCACCATGTATCTTCTTTCGCAGAATAAACCACCAAACTAACATTTTTATTTGCACCATCACTTTTGATAACAGAATGCTTAACTCCGTTAACGGTAAAATTAGTTTCCGTTTAATAAGTAACCATGTGTATTTTCTTATGAATAAATAAAATGGAATATTTTTCAATCTACCACTTTCTCAAAACCTTCTTGTAAAATCTACCACAATTGAAAAACTTTTTTAAAATCTACCACATTTTTGGACTGTAGTGGTTGACAATTTACTCAATTACCCCTGAGTTACATCTAGTCTTATTTCCGTTTTTGTCCACAACACATTTGTCCCCCGTCTCTGTATTAGATAAATGACGTCGTTTTTGTCCATAACACATTTGTCCCCGTCTATGTTCAGACAACTGTTGTCGTTTTTGTCCACGACCACTGTACTTATCTACCACCGTCACCAATCACGTCATATGATGTGTCCACGGCTATCGTCTTCGTCATCAACCACCGTCATATTTGGTCCACCACTATCGTCTCCGTCATATTTGGTCCACGAATCTCATCTCTGTCACCATCGTCTTTATCTTGTCCACCGTCGCTTCGATCTGGTCCACCACCGCCATCAACTATTGACAGATTTGTGTTCACCATGCTTTTGTTTTTGTCCACCGTCTATTCTCTGTTTCTGTCCACCACCAGCGTCCTTTCTAACCACCATCGTCTCCGTCTCCGACCATCGTCGATCATCTTTTTCGTTCATCACCATCCTCATCTTCTTTGAAGAGAGAGAGAAAGAGAGAGAGGAAGAAAGAAAGAAAAAGAGAGAGAGAAGGAATATGTATCAAGGGTAAAAAAGTCTTTTCAAGTGAGGTTTTGGTAGATTTCATAAGGTTTTTAGGATTGTGATAGATTGCATAAGAGATTTTGTATAAAGTGGTAGATTGCATAATATTCTCTAAATAAAATAATTTATTACAAAAGAAAATACAAAAATATCTCCTTCTTCCTCCTTATCGTCGTCTTTCTTCTTCATGAAAAGGTTTATAGTTTTCAGATCTATTGAAAAAATTCGTCTTCACCTCTGTCTTTCTTGTGTTGCTCATTATCATTAACATCACCTTCACTTTCCCTCTTTCACGGACTCACAATTACTCAATGGGTTTCAATTGCATTCGATTGACTTGGCCTCTGTAATCAACAAATAAAATATAAAAAACCCAAATTGATTTGGGATTTAGGGTTTCTGTCTCACAACTAAAACAGAAAAAGAATAGACAATGGACAGAGGATGAACAAAATTCAACGAGCATAGAGACATAAATGATTTGGAGAAATAGGTTAGTGTGGTTTCAATTCCTGATTTTATTCATCATTTATGGGTCGTTATCTCTTAATTGATTTTGACGAATTCTCTGCACCTTGTTGTGTGGGTTTTAAAGGTTGATTTTGTGTGAAATTGAAGGTGAAGAATTGAAGAGGGGATGAAGAATTCAGGGATGGAAGATAGAAAGAGGACTCGAAGAGGAAGAAGAAGAATATTGATTTTTTGTTTTCAGAGAAAAATTAATATTATTAATTTATTATATGAAATAATAAAATAAAAGATATTTTTATAAAAAAGTTATTATTAACGAAATTAATCATTCTGTTAACGGAGTTAACTATTCCGTTATCAAAAGTGACGGTGCAAATAAAAACGCTAGTTTGGTGGTTTATTCTGCGAAAAATATGACTTTAAAGGTTTATAATGCTAGTGATAAACTTTAGAGGTTTAAAGTGCTAGTGGTTCTTACTTTAAAGGTTTTTTATGCCATTTTTCCCAAAATAAATTTAAATTCCGTATCCAAACTCTTTTATTTTGTGCCAAAAGGAACCTTGACTAACATTTTGTTAGTCAACACTAACGGAAACTCGAAATTTGGTCACTAACGGAAATTTGGACCTTGACCAGTACATCTCGAACACAAAATAAATTCAAATTCCGTACCCAAACTCTTAATTTTTGTGTCAAAACGGACCTTAACTAACTTTCCGTTAGTCAACACTAACGGAATAATGACATGGCCGACACGTTAGTCACTTGAAAAATTCATAAATTGATTTTATCGATCTTCTTCTCCTTCTTTTCTTTCAAAATACGAACTCAAAATTTAAAATCTGCAAAAGTTAGTCAAGGTTCATTTTGACACAAAATAAAAGAGTTTAGGTACGAAATTTGAATTTATTTTGTGTTCGGATTGATATTGGCCTTATTCAAAAGATCATGTTCAAAACGACATATTCTGAATAGTCCATGTCCAAATTGGCCGTTTTCCCGCAGCTCAGATGGTCAGAATATCAACTCTTGCACTATCCAACCTGGGTTCAAATCTCTTCACCTACATTTTTTTCCTAGGATAGCTTCGTGAATGAGAATTTTGACTCTTCCACACATGACACATCCCACCTCTGCGCACAAAAAAAGAGAAAATTACATGTTATGTCACTATCTAAGTTTTAATCTCGTAGAATGTCACAAGTCAGTTTGTATAACATGAAATGTCACTTACACACAAGTATTCCGAAAATACCCCTCGCATATTGGTGTATAAGTCTGACTTGGATGAGAGAGGGAGAGAGAGTTGTGTCAGTTTGTGTTTTTAAAATTGGAAGTGACGTGACATTGTGTTAGCTTTATTAGAAGATAGGGTTGAGCAGTGGGTCCCAATATTTAATGCTAGAGATAAGATATTATTTGCGTACGTACATAACTGAGGCATATGGTATTGCGTACATATATAAGATACGTACATAATATGTTTACATGTGAGTTAATTAACGGAGAAAGCTTAGAAGAGTAACAGAAAACAATTTAGAAGATAATTGTGAAAGAGGTGAAACTGAATTTTGAGAAGACCGTTACAACGAATAATTCGTGTAGACGACGACGAACGGAAATATAGTTAATCTGTGGACGGTTAGGTGTACGGATATCTATGCTGTAAAACAGGTACGGAGTTAAAGGTATAAATGGATCTGAAATGTATATGTTTTGTGGTGAATAATAATTAAAGAAACTGTGCATTTAAGTTCTGTTTGCCCTGAAAATATGATTTTGTAGGAGAATATTTGTTTGCATTTATTACAAAACAGCTGCGTATTTACTGCAGGTGGAAAATGGAGTTCCCACTTTTTGTGGTCGGAGGGGATTGGAATTGTTCAGAGGTTGGTGTGTGGGAATTTGTGGTAGACAAACATCTACTGTCTCGTTGTGTACGTGCGAATGACTACTTTACGTACATATGTCGCATGATCCTTCACCATTTAAGGAGCCTCCACGTGTACGTACACCTCCTCATGTGCGTACACCTTCTCCTCTTCATGTACGTACTTACACATTTGCATTTCATGTACGTACACATCATCTTCTTCTTTTACGTACATGGCACTGTACTGGTGGTCGGAGAGTATACGCGATGACGGTGGTCGAACAGTGTCCGGCTCATGCTAGTATACAGTCTCATGCTCATGTACGGTTTCAGGTTGATGTACATGCTCATGTTCGTGTACAGTAAGTTGTTGTAGTGTGTGTACATCACAAGTATCTTGTTACGTTGGTGTATGTGCATCTTCTGTGAAGTACATCTCCATAACCATTAACATGTAGTTGTAAAAGTTAACCATTTATGTCTGGTATTTATTGTGGTATCAACTAAAACGAGCAATAATATACCTCGTCTACATGATGACGGTGGTTAGATTATGTACACTATGGTGTGATGTTGGTCATATAGTGTACACGATGACAATGCTAGACAGTGTACACGATGATGTACAATCGCCAAATAATGTACATGTCGGTATCCAGACATTTATACGATGGTGTACCAATTGTCGGACAGTGTACACGCTGACAACGCCTAGACGGTGTACATGTAGTGTACCGTTGGTTGGACTGTACATATGATGGTGGTTTGATTCTCTTTGTACCGAATTCTCGTCGGCAACCACTTATGTGTCTCGATGGTAACCTCTTTGGGGTCCTCTCAAACTGTGTACGTAGATATGGTAGCTATTAACGTACATAGAAAATATTGACCATTTTACAACGTTGGTGTACGTACATCCTAACGAAAAACGGTGATAACTCTTACCGAAATAGTCGTGCCGGTAACAAATTCTTTGTGGAGAGGCGGATTTGCCTCTTGATCTGTTGACATTTTGCGGTGGGAATGACTAATTGCCTCTTGCTTTCGGTAAAAATCATTGTGAAAAGGTGGATTCGTCATTTTTCCGGTGACATCTCGTGGATTGCATCTAGATGAATAATGTCGTGCCCGAAAAATTCATGTCGGTAACATATGCGGAGGCTCGTCTTATGCCGGTGACTTTCCTACGGTTTTTGGTGTTATGAGATTTGGGTGAAGAGTTTTGGTGTTTCAAAGAGAGAGAAAGAAGGAAACTCAGAGAGTGAGAGAGAGATGTAATTAATATTAAGAAATGTATTTTGTTATATCTGTACAAAAGAGGTACAAGGAGGTATTTATACAATGAAGATACAATAGGTGAGTCTAGGTTAATCTAAGAAGGGTAAGTTGTAAATCATATCAATCACAATCACAATCGTATCTCTAACACGCTCCCTCAAGATGGAGGGACGGTAATCACTCCAATCTTGTGACGGAGAGTAATGAACCGAGCGCGGGGTAATGGTTTGGTAAGTGCATCAGCTAGCTGGTCGTGAGTGCTAACATGAGCAACACGCAGCGAGCCCTGTTGTATGTGACCACGAACAAAGTGATAATCAAGTGCTATATGCTTCATACGCGAGTGAAAAATGGGATTAACACAGAGAAAAGTGGCACCTATATTGTCAAAAAACACGGTTGGTGGTGAGGGAAGAGCGATCCCAAGCTCTGTGAGTAGATTGCAAATCCAACATAGTTCTGAGACGGTGTTAGCAACAGACCTATATTCTGCCTCCGTAGACGAACGAGCAACTCCTTTTTGTTTCTTTGCGGTCCATGAAATTGGATGGTTTCCAAAGTAGATGATATAAGCGTTTGTGGAGACGTAATCATCAGAATCACCTGCCCAATCTGCATCAGAATAAGCTTGTAGTGTTAACCTATTAGATGATGAGTAGAAGATGCCATGGGATGGTGTCCCAGCGAGGTAACGTAGTATCCGTTTGGCAGCTTGCCAATGATCATCAGTGGGACAATGCATGAACTGTGAAAGGCGATTGACTGCGTATGAGATGTCAAGACGTGTGAACGCCAGATATTGTAGGCTACCAACGAGTTTCCGATACTCTTTAGGATCAGAGAGAACCTTTCCTGAGTGGAGTTTGAGTTTTGGCGAGGTGGCCATAGGCGTGGTTACTGGTTTACAGTTCATCATATTGTATTTGTGTAGAAGATCAAGAACATACTTCCGCTGAGACAAATGAAGACCAGCTGGTGTGCGATGAGCTTCGATTCCAAGAAAGTAGTTTAAATCTTTGGGGTCTTTAACAGAGAATCGGTCAGCAAGAAGTTCAAGAATCCGTTTGATTGCAGGCTTGCTATTTCCTGTGACAAGAATATCATCAACGTATACAAGAAGGTACACCAATTCTTTGCCACGTTGAAACACGAACAACGATGTGTCTGCTAACGAATTTTTGAATCCAATGGTTAAGAGAAACGAACGGAGTTCGATGTACCAGGCCCTCGGGGCTTGTTTGAGTCCATAGATGGCTTTGTTGAGACGACAAACATGCGTTGGGTGATCAGTATCAACAAAACCCGGTGGTTGCTCCATGTATACTTCTTCCGTAAGAGTCCCCTGAAGGAAGGCATTGTTCACATCGAGTTGTTGTATTGGCCATTGATTGGCGATGGCGACGTTAAGAACAAGGCGAATGGTTGTCGATTTGATGACAGGACTGAATGTATCAGTGTAATCTTGACCCGGTTGTTGATTGTATCCTTTTGCTACAAGCCGAGCTTTGCAACGATGATGAAGACCGGTGGGAAGAAATTTATTCTTGTATAACCAGCGACATCCAACAACATTGTAATGAGGTTGACGAGGGACAAGATCATACGTTTGATTGCGGACAAAAGCCGTAACTTCTTCTGACATAGCTCCTCGTCACTGCTACCTCCTCCGAAGCATGCAAACATCTCCTGAGTTTCGAAACATGAAACACATCATGGAATTTCTCCATAATCGGAGGCAGCTCCAACCGATAAGCAACTGGTCCCACACGTTCCACAACCCGGAACGGACCCATGTACCTCGTACTCAGCTTATCCTCGGATATGGACCTGTTCAGACCCCGCATCATCGCCATCTTGAGATACACTCGATCTCCGACTGCAAACTCCAACTCTTTCCTTCTCCGTCGTCTCCTGGACAAAATCAGCCCCAAAGATGCTCCTCTCCCCCACTTGGGTAAAACATAGCGGAGTACGACATGGCCTCCCATACAACGCCTCAAAAGGAGCCATTCCGATACTCGCCTGAAAACTGTTGTTATATGCGAACTCTACCAAACTCAAGTGATCCGCCCAATGACCACCCCAATCTAGCACGCACATCCGCAACAAATCTTCCAGTGTCTGAATCGTCCTCTCAGACTGCCCATCCGTTTGCGGATGATTAGCCGTACTCATGTGCACCTTAGTGCCCATCTCAGCCTGAAAAGCTCTCCAGAACACTGAAGCAAACCTCGGATCTCTATCCGACACAATACTAGCTGGCACACCATGCAACCTCACAATCTCCTTCACATACTTCTTAGCCAAGACCTCAGCTCCATCTGACTTCTTTATGGCCAGAAAATGTGCGGACTTAGTCAGTCGATCCACAACCACCCAAATCGCGTCATAGGTCCGAGAAACTGGCAACCCTACCACGAAATCCATAGTGATCATGTCCCACTTCCACTCTGGAATAGGTAGACTCTGCAATAAGCCACTAGGAACTTGGTGTTCAGCCTTCACCAACTGACACACATTGCAAGCTGCAACCCAATCTGCCACATCTCTCTTCATCCCGACCCAATGATAATACCGTTTCAGATCCCGATACATCTTAGTCGCTCCCGGATGAATCGAAAACTTACTCGCATGAGCTTCTCTCAGAATTTCCTGCCTCAAGTCCATATCCTTGGGAACACAGACTCGTCCATGCACCAAGATAGTCTCGTTAGCAGAAACCTGATATTCGGAACCAGTAGCCTTGGAGAGATCTATCAACACCGGATCCTGCTCCTGAGCTACTCGGATCCTGCTCAATAGATCCGCCTGATCTGCCGCCGCTAACCCCAACGGTTCCTCTGAAGTAACACACAACCTCAAAGTACTAAGCACACTCACCAAAATCTCCACATCCCGCTCCTGAGGTGAATCGTACCTCCTCCGCCTAAGAGCATCCGCCCCTAGCTAACTAAGTTCACCGCGACGGTAAACTAAAGGAAAACTCAATCCGCTACAACTTCTCCCATCACTTCCGCCTCGTAAACCAAAGACCACCGAAACGGAACCTACTCCACTAACCACTTGGTCATGGAATGAGCCGTACACTCAAGGCCTTTTGATGCAACTCCGGAAATAACCTGCCAACCCGAGAACTACTACACTTAGTCTCATTCCTTGGTCTAGGCAAAAATCTCAGCTCGATTGCATCTTAACTGGATCCACAGAAACTCCCCTGCAGAAACAGTAAGACCCTGAAAACCCTTTCCCACTTGACAGAAACTACCCTTGCTCAACCTAGCAACCAGCTCCTACTCTTGCAACTTCCCCAAAACTCTCCTCAATAAACCTCAAGTTCCTCCAGACTCTTCGAATACACCAAGATGACATCGATAAAGTTAATCGCGAACTCATTCAGATACCACTGAAAGGCTTCGCTCATCAACCTCATAAATGCAGCTGGTGCACTCGTCAACCCGACTAGCACCTTTACTAACTCCACCCTACTCATGACTCGTCAAGAAAGCCGTTTTCCTGACAACCACCTCATCAATAGAATCTGGTGTTAACCGGATGCCAAGTCATCTTTGAAGAACCAAGTAGCCCCTCACAATTGATCCAACAACTTATCAATTCTCGGAAGACGAAACTTGTTCCTCATAATGACTCGGTTAAGCCCTCGATAATCGAAGCACAACCGGAAACTACCACAATTCCTCATCACCAACATCTCCGATTCTCCCCACGGTGAAGTACTCGACCGAAAGAATCCTTACTCAACAACCTTATGGCTGCCTAGTCAGCCCTACCAACCCTGCTGGAGCCATCCTGTAAGGTGCCTTAGATAACGGCGTCATCCCAGGCTCTAACTCAATCATGCGAGATTCCGACCGCGATGACGGCAATCCCCGCAGCGACCGAAAGACATCCTCACGTTCCTGGACAACCCGAATATCCCTCACTGCAACCTCACCTACAGACTCCGCCAGCAAAATAGTCTCCGAGTAAGTCTCGCAACCTCTCAGTCATAGCCTCAGCCTGCACCCAAGAGATCCGAGACTCTCAGAAGTTGGTTTCACTCCCTGACAAACCAACCTTCTCCTACTACGCTCCAACACAACACGACTCCGGTGACACTCCAGATGAACTCTGTACTCATCAAGCCAATCCATACACCGGATGCAATCATACAGTTCAACTAGACTGTACACCAAGTCCGCTGTCATCCACTTACCAGTCACTAGAAACTCCACGCCTCTCGCCCGGCCATGAGTAACTAGAAACTTCCCTCCCGCAACCATTACCGGTCCAACCCGCTCATTAGCGCCACTCCGAAGAGATGAAGCAATCATGCTCCAGAATCGAACAACCCGTGGAATTCACCACTGCCCACTTCAAAGGTCTCCACACAACTCCCATGTGCTAAGAAACCTAACAATCTCGCCAACTATGACCCATGCTTCGGCACCCGAAGCATCCCGGCCATTCTACCTCAAACTGGAAGTATCCTCCCACTTCCTTTTCTGCCCCTGCACAGGCTTGCCGCCCTGCCAGGTATCACCTGTTGAGACTTAATAGACTGAACAGCTGGGCTAACCACCACAGCCTGCTCCCTCGAGTCTCGACCACGCCTCCAGCACTCTCAACCCACTATGCTCTCGTAGCATACATGGACACTCCGCACCGAGTCCTCCATTTGATCGAAGTCCTCTCAAGAACCTCCTATCCCGGGCTTCCTCGCCCTCCATGCTCCTACCAGCATGAACCAGCCCCAAACCATGAGCCGATAAACTCCAAAACATACTCACGAACTGATCCTCCTCACAATCAAGTTCCATACACCTCGTCTCTAAACGATCTGCAGCCTCTCGAGGAAAGAACTTGGCATCACACACTGCCCAAAAGTCCGCCCAGGCCAACTCTGCCTGAACCCTCCTAGCTGCAACACACCACACGCAAAGAATCCTACACCAATTCTCTGCACCTGTTCCCTTATCCGCAGATAAGACGGAACCCTACCAACATCCGCAGCCCTCACCCGCACCTCTGCCACTCGTGGCATCACCGGAGCCTAACTCGTACCGCACTCGGTAACCGCTCCAAAACTGCTGAAGCCAATCCGCCAGACGATCCACTCGACACTGAGCCCACCCGCGGGCGCACCCGCACTACCAACCTCACGAGGACCCACACCGGCCCCCGACAGCCAATCTAGGACCACTCTGCCCCCACCAGCCCTCACACTGGCGCTCACACTTGGTTGCACGCTGGCAGCCTAAATGGCGCTCAAGCCGTCATGAAGCGTCTACGGATCACTCTCAGCCACTCGCGCAACACTCTGAGCCGCCCTCCCGGCCAACTCCCTCACTAGTGCCCGCCACAACACCTACTGCAACAGATCTGTCAGCCGATCAACTCGTCACCTAGACTCCTCCTGCGGGCACACCCGAACAGCGAGCGAATCCAGCACTAGCTCAAGTACCAGCCCTGGCCCAACAGCCCTCACACCGACTCTCACACAGGCACTCCCACTGGCACTCGCACTAATACTCAGACCCTCTTGATACGTCTACGGATCTGTCACAGTCTCAACGTGGAACCCTGAGCCGCATCCCAGCCGACTCACTCACTGGTCCCCAACCACAATCCTGACCTCCACGGTCCCCCGGCCACCAAGGCCATATTCTCTAGTGCCTCTAGCCAACCTACTGTTTTACCATAGCACACGCTAAGCACTAAAGAATAAAACACAAACAAACAACACTTACCGTGGAATCTCTTTGAAGGCTCGAAGGAAGATGATCTAGAACCCCCAAACTCACAGAATTGTAATTTTACCAAATTCAATCCTAGCAGTTCTAGCCTGTCCTAAAACCGTAAGGGCTCTGATACCAAACTGAAACGACCCGACCCGTTTTTTTTTTTTAAAACAATCAACCCTTGGTCTCGGACTAGCATTCCCATAAATGTTATCCTCAACAACCAAGCAATAACAACAGACAACCAGCGGATAACAATAATAAACCAATAAACCAAATCCATTAAAAACACTAAACCAGTTTGACTCAAATTCCAATACAATAAAACCAGCAACCTAGCGGAGTTCTAAAACAGAAATGGAAGCAATAAAACCACACAGCAACATTAAACCGAGACCCTAGATCATCTCCCTCTTCGTTGCCATGATTCCACGTTCACAATTTGCCTTTACCTGCATCACATGGTTAAAAGAGATGCGTGAGTATTATCACAAATACCCAGTGAGACGGTCCTCCCATCTACGACTGCGCACACAGACGCGATGGATCCGCTCAGGCAAACACGCATCAAACAACACACAAAGCAAACACAACAACACGGCTCAACCACAGCCCAACAAGCGGCCTGTCGATCGACACTACCACTAGGTGTCGATCGACACCCCTGTTCACACCTGTCGATCGACACACCCACGGTGCCTGTCGATCGACAGCTCGACTGGACCCTGTCGATCGACACACCCACGGTGCCTGTCGATCGACAGCTCCACAGGACCCTGTCGATCGACACAACCTCTAGGTGTCGATCGACAGCCCCTCGATCACCTGTCGATCGACACAACCTCTAGGTGTCGATCGAGAGCTCTCGTGTGACCCCTGTCGATCGACACACCCAAGTGCTGTCGATCGACAGGCCGTCGCAGATTCATGGGAAATCGATCATTATCCTCTCTGATCAATTCCTCCTCTGCGTTAACACGAAACCTGCACACACAAACACAATCCAAGCAATCCACACGAAACAAAACAAACAGAAACATCATCAATCATCACAATCATTCACTTTTAACCTACCACCAAACAACCCTAACGAATCCACCGGCCCAGAAGCCTTGGTCACGCACTCACCTTAGATTTTCGGATAGAATCTACTGGATAATGAGGCTGGAACAGATTCAGCTACAAATACCACGAAATTCCTCTCCAAATCGGTCAAGAACGAAACCCTAATCCACAAACTATCAGGAACAAGAGAAACTCCTCTCAAACTCTCTGTTTCTGATTTTTGGGACTTGGTTCGCTCAAATGCGGCCAAAAACCCTTAAATACGAAGCCCTAGGGTTTACCCAAACCGGCCCGGTCCAATCGAACAACTTAAATCGAACCAGAAAACCAGCCAATTCGAGCACCTGTCGATCGACAACCACTAGGTATGTCGATCGACAGCCCTTAAGAGCCCTGTCGATCGACAGACACCAAATGTGTCGATCGACAGCCCCTCCATTTCCTCAAAAAAAATGGTTTACGGGCGTCACATGTGGTGCCAATCTGTGGTGGTTAGTTTCGGACTTGTGGAAGCGAGAAGGGAGTGTATGGTGGATGATGAGGCTGGCCATTCGTACAACTCATTCCTGGTTTCTCCGTGAACCAATGGGACCCCCGAGCTCAGATCCTTCACCTGAAAAGACGAGGAAAAAAATTCGACAGAGACGTTATTGTTGTTGCATAGCCGATAAACAGAGATGAGGTTTTTCCGAATGTTGGGAACACAGAGTACACTTTAAAGTTAAGTCTCGAGTTTGAGAAGGGAATGAGAAGGAACCAGTGTGAGTGATGGAGAGACCAGAGCCGTCACCAATGAGAACGGAGTCCGCTCCATGATACGGTTGATGAAGAGACAAGTTGTGGAGATCACTTGTCATGTGGTGTGTAGCACCACTGTCCATGAGCCAAGCATTTGTCGGATTTGGAGACGCTAGGGCGACATTGGCACGAGGCTGCCAAGGACGAAAGGGAGATGGTAATAGGCCTTGCTGAGGTGCTGAGTATTGTTGTAGTTGAGAACATCTTTTGGCGCTACGACCGAATGTTCCACACAATTGGCACTTGCCTTGGTAGCCTTTGGTGTTGTTGTAGTCAGTCTTTGACAAGTTGGATTGTGTGTTTCTCCAGGGCTGAGGTAGACGTTGATGTTGTTTGCCTTGATAGGGACGTGGACGAGCAGTAGCAAGATTGGCAGAGGTAGGGATGGCGTCGGTAACAGAGGCGTGAAGAGCCAACAATTTAGCTTCTTTGGTAAGAAGTTTCTCATGAATTTCAATGATTGTTGGTGCAACATCACGTCCTTCAATTTGATCAGCTACGGTCCTGTAGTCTTCAGGGAGGCCCTTGAGGATTTTATCAACTTGATCATCATGTTCGAGAGGCTTACCGAGAAGCGCAAGTTGATCGAACCGAGTTGTAAGACTTTGAAGGTATTCGTCAATGGTTTTATCACCTTTTTTTATTTGCTCCAATTGTTGTTTGAGTTGTTGAACGTGTCCGCGACTTGGTTTAGCGTAGGTTGAGGCAACCGTGTGCCAGATCTCAGCAGATGTGGTGGTGCGAGAGACAAGGGCCTGAACGGACGGTGACATCGTGCCGAGTAGTGCACTGTAGATAAGTTTATCTTGTCGGATCCACTTCTTATAAGCTGGATTTTCAGAAGTGATGTTGTTGGTTGTGAGAGTTGCCGATGGAGGTGTGGAGGAGCCATCGACATGACCGGCTAAATCGTAGCCATCGAGCAAGGCGTGTATCTGAAGTTTCCACGTGAGGTAATTAAGGGAGGTGAGTTTGGTGATGTTTGACATATTGATGTTAAGCAAGGAGGACGTGGTGTCAACGGTTTCTGCAGATGTGGTACTCATGGTGATGAGCTATAAAACAGAGTAAGAGGCAGAGGAGAAGAGAAGAAGATGAGCGGCGTTTGTGTTTGTGTGTAGACAAGAAAAATTTAGGGTATCGAAGGCTCTTATACCATATTAAGAAATGTATTTTGTTATATCTGTACAAAAGAGGTACAAGAAGGTATTTATACAATGAAGATACAATAGGTGAGTCTAGGTTAATCTAAGAAGGGTAAGTTGTAAATCATATCAATCACAATCACAATCGTATCTCTAACAATTAAATGGGTTGAACTACTTTATCTAAATGGTAAAGCAAATAATTGTCAGATTTTATTACATAAAATGAAGCAAAGTCAAATCATCACATTATCAAGTCAGACAGTATAAGTTATTGTACTATAGAAAAGGGTAAAATCGTCCAACAACGACATTTGTGACAAAGTTTAAAATATCAGTTTTCGAGTATGACATATCTGTCATTTGAGTTTCAAAGTATGAGTTTTCTGTAATTTTTTCCAAAAAAAATCTCTCTTCCTTAATCGATTCTCTGTATAAATCTCTCTGAGCTACCGATCATGTTGTCCTCCTCCCTCGGATCCCAGCCGCAGCATCAAGTCTTCATCAATTTTCGAGGGAAACAGCTTCGGAATGGTTTCGTTAGCCATCTGGTGAAGGACTTGGAAAGGGATGGAATCAAAGTCTATATCGACGAACACGAAACTAGAGGTAACGATCTCAACGTCCTCTTTAAAAGAATCGAGGAATCCAAAATCGCCATCGCCATCTTCTCGAGCTTGTACACGGAGTCAGATTGGTGTTTAGACGAGCTGGTGAAGATCATGGAGTGCGTTGACTTAGGCAAACTTGTGGTCATTCCGATCTTCTACCTGGTGGATACAAATGATGTGCAAAACCCGAAGAATGAGGGAGTGTTCGGTCAAAAGTTTTGGAATTTAGCTCAGGATCATTGCGAAAAGACCGTTAAGTGGAAAAAAGCTTTAAACGATGTCCCAGCAAAGATGGGCTACGTGTTAAGCGAAACGAGGTACCAAAATCTTTAAATTGCCAGAGTTTTGTTTGACTATCAGGGTGGGTTTCTGATTTGGTTCTTTTTTCACTTTTCTTGCAGCAAAGAAAGTGATTTCATCACTAAAATTGTAGGGGCAGTGGTGGAACAGTTAACTCTTATTTCAATAGTCCTGGAAAGAGAAGTTCCCATTGAAAATCCTCGTGTAGGAGATGAGGAAATGGATGAAGCAGCTGCTCATGGCTTCGATCCTCCACTGTTTGGTATAGAAACACGTATTAAGCAGTGTAAAGATATGTTACATTCTGATCGCAACCGTACTTTTACCATTGGTGTTGTTGGGATGCCTGGTATTGGTAAGACCACCTTGACAGAGAAGTTGTATGACAAGTTTGAAAACAGTTTCTCGTACAAAGCTTTTATTACGGATGTCCGTGAAAGGTGTAAAAGGAGCATTGGGGGCATGATGGATCGTAGCATACTCACGAGCGAGTTGTTGAGGGAAAAATATCCTATCCACGAACTCCTTTACATGGCGCCTGAAGATTTGAAAAAACACCTACTCGATCAGAAATCTCTGGTTGTTCTTGATAATGTGAGTGACAAGAAACAAATAGATGTTCTTCTTGGCGAATGCGACTGGATTAAGAATGGTAGCTTAATCATTATTACGACAAGTGACAGGTCGGTGATCGAAGGGAAGGTTGATGAAACATATGAGGTCCTGAGATTAAGTGGCAGAGACAGCTTGCAGTGCTTCAGCTATTATGCCTGTGGTGGTAACATCTGTAATCTGGAAGAAAATTTCATGAATCTTTGTAAAAAGTTTGCGGATTATGCCAAAGGCAACCCATTAGCTCTCAAGATATTGGGTGTTGAGCTTAATGGAAAAGATGAGACTCACTGGGGAAAAAAACTTTGCGAGCTCGCACAAAGTCCTAATAAGACTATACAAGATGTCTTGCAGATAAGCTATGATGGACTAGGCCAGCTTCAAAAAGAAGTGTTTCTCGATGTCGCTTGTTTCTTTAGATCAGGGGATGAGTATTACGTGAGGTGTTTAGTGGAGTCTTGTGACACTGAGCACATTGATGCTGTGAGTGAGATAAAAGATCTTGCCAATAAATTCTTGGTAAACATTTCTGGTGGACGAGTGGAGATGTACGATTTGCTGTATACATTTGGTAAGAAACTTGGTTCACATTTAGCAAAAAAAGAGCAACTTGGTTCACAAGAGTCGTGTAGGGTGTTGAACCATAAAGGCTTTGTTGATGCCTTGAAGAACACAGCGGTAAGATAAAACTTTGAATTGTTTGATATCGTGTATAGCAAAATTTGGAGTTCTCATTTTCATAATAAACTAGAAGCTCACTTAGCCCTCTTATGTTTTAAGAAACTTCAACTTACTAATTTGTTGTCTTTCAACTGGTCAAGCAGGGAGCAGCCACTGTGAGAGGCATTTTTCTCGACATGTCTAAACTGAAGAAGGAACTTCTTTTGGACAAATATATCTTCACTAAGATGGGTAATCTTAGGTACCTCAAATTCTACAATTCACGTTGTCATCGGGAATGCGAAGCTGACTACAAACTAAACATCCCTGATGGACTTGAGTTTTCTAGTTTGGATAAGATACGGTATCTCTACTGGCTGAAATTCCCAGAGAAGAACCTTCCAAAAGACTTCAACCCCAAGAATCTTATCGACCTTAAACTGCCTTATAGCAAGATTGAAGAGGTCTGGGTTGGTGTTAAGGTGTGTCCCTGTTTAAGTTATTTTTCACTGTTATGCTTTTATTAGCTTACTGGATTAGACCTTCTTAGTTTTTGTGACTGTTGATTGCAGCATACACCGAAGTTAAAGTGGGTTGATCTTAGTTACTCAAGCAAGTTATGCGATCTGTCGGGATTGCTAAATGCTGAAAGTCTCCAAAGTTTGAATCTTGAAGGCTGCACAAGCTTGAAGGAGCTGCCCGAGGGCATGGAATACATGAAAAGTCTTATTTTCCTCAACATGAGAGGATGCACGAGTCTTCAGTTTCTTCCAGAAATGAATCTCATCTCTTTGAAAACTCTCATCCTCACCAACTGCTCAAGCCTTCAGGAATTTCGGGTGATTTCGGATAATCTAGAAACTCTACACTTAGATGGAACTGCAATTGGTCAACTTCCTACAAACATGGTGAAGCTCCAGAGACTGATTGTGTTGAACTTGAAAAACTGTGAAAAGTTGGTGGCGGTTCCAGAATGCCTCGAGAAGCTGAAAGCTCTGCAAGAACTGGTGCTATCGGGTTGTTCAAAGCTCGCGTCTTTTCCAATTACCATCGAAAACATGAAATGCTTGCAGATTTTATTGCTTGATGGGACAGCATTTACAGACATGCCACAAATATTGCAGTTCAATAACTCAAAAGTGGAAGACTTATCCTCATTGCGACGTATATGCTTAAGCGGGAACAATATGATAAGCAATCTGCAAATCGACATCAGTCGACTACATCATCTGAAATTTCTTGACCTGAAGGACTGTAAGAATCTCACATCAATCCCTCTACTTCCACCAAATTTAGAGATCTTGGATGCACATGGCTGCAATAAGCTGAAAACAGTGGCATCGCCTATGGCTGTTCTTAGGCTTATGGAGCAGGTTCAGTCTAAATTCATTTTCACAAACTGCAACAATCTGGAAGAAGCTGCAAAGAGTAGCATCACATCGTATGCTCAAAGGAAAAGCCAGCTAGATGCAGTTAGATGTTATAAAGAGGTCTCATTCCTCTCACTTTATCTAATTGAATCTCTTAACAACAGTTTATGATTTCTGTTTCTGTGTTAATTTTGCAGGGAAATGTTTCAGAACCTTTCCTCATCACTTCCTTCCCTGGAAGCGAGGTACCTTCATGGTTCAGACATCGTGGATTCGGATCCAAGTTGAAGCTGGAGTTTCCCCCTCATTGGTGTGACAATGATAGACATCGAGACAACAGGCTTTCAACAATAGTTGTATGCGCTGTTGTCATGTTCCCTTGCACTCAATATAAAATCAACCGTTTCTCAATAGAGTGCACTTATGAGTTCAGAAACAAAACTGAGACATGCGTACGTTTCAGTAGCATTCTTGGTGGAGGTTGGATCGAACCGCGAAAGATTGATTCTGAACATGTGTTTATCGGTTATACTAGTTCGTCACACATAACTAAACATCTAGAAGGGTCATCATTGCATTTGCCAGACCATCATGAATGTGTTCCTCCTGAGGCTTCTATCGAATTCAAAGTGAGAGATGGAGCAGGTGAGATTGTGAACTGTGGTTTAAGCTTGGGGTACGAGGAACCAAACCATGTCGTTGTTGAAGGGAACTCTAATGAAACTTATTCAAGAATAGACGTATCGATGGGAAAGAGTATATTGCTAAGCTGCACGGAATCAGGTACGCGGAAGCGCAAGAGCAAGAGCAAGAGCATGGCGCGGAAGCGAGGTTGTAAAAAGAATTAGAAAGGGGGTACCTGTTGAGTTCCTACAGTTTAACTCAACTTGCAGGGACTCAACGGCAACATATGCTGGTATTTCTCTTCTTAACATTTCCCTCGCAATATAATTCATTTGTATTTTTGTTGAACCTTAGCTAAGTTTTCATCTTCATGCAATAACTTGGAGATGTTGTAAATGACCAGTAACTGGAAGTGTCTGCAGTCTTGTAGAGCCCATGTAGATCAACTAGCATATGAACATTTCATGCTTTTTCAGGAAACCGAGAAGACACTTCAAAATATATCTCTTGTTGACTTCAGGTGTTGAAAGATGAAGCCTTCATGCCACAAAATGGAAATCAACACCGTCGACCTAAGATCTTGGACTATCTGATTTATCTGCAAGCCAAAAGTAATATCTTTTTAGATTTTTGTTGAGACCTTGTTTTGAATTTTTAAGATCTTAGTTTGACTGAAATGCTTGCTATTCTATCTTTAGAGACAATAGTCTAAAGAACATTATAATTCAACTGCCTTCCTTAAGTTGCACTGATAAATTCACGGTCTTTCAGTCATTTTCGAGCAGTTTGTAGCAACTTGGCAGCTAGTGAAACGGATGCTACGGATCATATTTGTGGCAACTTTTAGAGAAACAGTCTACTCTGACATTGAACCTACTTTGCCAGACAAATCCAAAATCAAACTCAGTCTTGAGTAAATGAGATCATTACAAGAGATTGAGCAGTTTTGAGAGCTATATAAGCCGAGAGATCTTAACATCATTCTGATTCGTTCTGCTTCAATATCTATCAATGGTTTTCTTTTCATCTGAATTGGTATAGACTTTTGGCTGTCTACTCAGCAGCAGTGGAACAATTCATCAAACACAGAGCTTTCTTAATAGATTCCAACACTTCTATGGAATGCCAAATTAGTGACAATAACTAAATGTAGTACAAGCACATATTTGAACACAGAAGATATAATCACACCATGATTAAACTGCCTCGCTTCTCTGATTCTTCTCCCACTTGCCTGCAGATTCCCCCTCTTTAGCTTCGTTGACTTCATCTGCGACTTTCTAAAAATTCGTCACTGCCTCCATAAATATGACGGGCTCTCATCCGTTTGAGCAGTATTTGAAAAAATGTATAAGAGAGGGGATAGGAGTTTGCTTACCTTGGTTCCTGTCCAAAGTTTGTGTAGCTGACTGTAAGACATGTTGAGAACAACAAGGTGCCTTGGGTCAAAGTCTTGCGGCAGTTATTGCTGCAAATCTTGTTGTTCTTCATGTCAAGTTTCAATATTTTGGTGGTGATTGGATTCATAGAAACTGTAAAACACTAATCTTTGGATATAATTTAGGGAGACTTACTAAAACAACCTTCTTAGATTTTGGGTTTACTCAAACAACCTTCTTAGATTTTGGGTTTACTCAGGCTATTTTCGAGTCCGTTTTGCCCTTTTTTCTTTGATAACAAAAAACGTATTTACGAAAATGCCATTAATGAAACGGGCCGCGTAGGCGCGAAAATTTACCGCCTAAAAAAAAATAAGTCTACCGCTATGTAATGGTAGACTTATTTGAGTTCTGGTAGACTTATTTTTTTGTCCGTAGACTTATTTGAGGAGCGGTAGACTTATTTTTGAGGGGTAGACTTATTGTGTCTCCTTTGGTGGTAGACTTATTTCCGAACGGTAGACTTATTTTCCCGTAGCGGTAGACTTATTTTTTGCGGTAGTCTTATTCTTCGAATGGTAGATTTATTTCCGTAGACTTATTTTCAGTGGTAGATTTATTTTTCTTCGATGGTAGATTTATTTTGACTGGTAGATTTGTTTCCTTTGGTGGTAGATTTTTAGTCATAGTGACGGTAGATTTATAGTGACGGTAGACTTATTTTAGTAGCGGTAGACTTATAGTTTGCGGTAGAATTTTTTATCGTGGTGGTAGATTTATTTTGTGTTTAGTTGTGGTAGACTTATTGTAGTAGTGGTAGACTTATAGTTAGCGGTAGACTTATTTCGTATTTTCGGTCAATGAAACCAACCGTTGACTGGTAGACTTATTTTTTTAGGATCAATGGTGGTAGACTTATGCGTTTTTAGCGATAGAAGCGGTAGATTTACTTTTACCCAGGTCTAGTGATGGTAGATTTTTTATCAAACTTAGTGACGGTAGACTTTTTTTCATATTAGACATTTGGTAGACTTATTGTGATAGCGGTAGACTTATAGTACTTGGTGGTAGACTTATTTCCTGTTTAGGAAACTATAGTGGTGGTAGACTTATTTGGTAGGTGGTAGAGTTATTTGCAAGGAATGCGAAATGTCAATTTTACCCTTAAAAATAGACAAATTTGCACGAAAAATCTGCAACAATGGTGAAGAACTAGGGTTTAGGGTTTAGGGTTTGAACAAAACAAATCATTCTTGTTTATGGTAGTCAGAGTTTTGAGAAGAATTGATGGGTGTTCTTGGTTGACAATTCAAAAGGTGGTACAGTTCTAGGGGCATATCATGCAAGTGATGGTATTTATATACAAGTGATGGTAGATTTAGTATGTACTATATATTTTCTATCTCTTCGTATGAACTCGTACTCGTGTTTTAAGGATTTTGTAATGGTTACAGAGACATTTCAGAAGTCATGTTTTAACCATACATAAATGTTGTCAATTCTTTCATTACACTACAAAAAAATGTTCATAGATGTCTACCATAATGTTTGAATCTCTTTGTAAAAAGTCTACCATAACAATAAATCTCTTTGCATGTTAAACAATACAAAGATTAACCAAATACTACCTAAATACAACAAGAAACAATGGTGTATAGACCATCTTCATGATCTTTTGGATGTTCTTTACAATCTTCATGCGGTTACGCATTGCATGTACAAAGAATACCTGTAAAGAAATTCATGGAAATTAGAACATCTTGGAGTGAAACACAATCCTAACTTAGCAAAAAAAAAATTCATTCATTCATTAGCAGCTCCAGAGTCGAAAAGTCTACCACAACGTCATCATCTCATAAAAATAAGTCTACTACAACGTTTGCATCTCATAGAAATAAGTCTACCACAACGTCAGCATCTCATAAAAATAAGTCTACCACAACGTCTGCATCTCATAGAAATAAGTCTACCACAACGTCTGCATCTCAAAGAAATAAGTCTACCACAACGTCTGCATCTCAAAGAAATAAGTCTACCATCAAACAAAAAGAAGTCTATCATCGAGTAGAAAATAAGTCTACCATCAAATAGAAGATAAGTGTACCATCGAACAGAAATAAGTCTACCATCAAACAGAAAATAAGTCTACCATCGAATAGAAAATAAGTCTACCATCAAACAAAAATAAGTCTACCATCAAACAGAAAATAAGTTTACCATCAAACAAAAATAAGTCTACCATCAAATAGAAAATAAGTCTACCATCAAACAAAAATAAGTCTACCATCAAACAGAAAATAAGTCTACCATCAAACAAAAATAAGTCTACCATCAAACAGAAAATAAGTCTACCATCAAACAAAAATCCAGATCTGGAAAAAATTCAGATTTGGACCAAAACGTGATTTTACAAAAGTTCAACATACCCAAACATAACCGGTTAAAATCAAAAGATTACCTATCTACGACGCACGAAAACGAAACCCCAACACTCGCCGGAACTTTCCTTCGCCGGAATTTTGAAACCTATGAACGAAGAACATATTGAAGTTTATAAATCTGAACTCAAAACACTCGTGAATGATAGAGAGGAAGATAACTCATGATTTGTTTCGAATCTAACCGTCAAAAGCAACGAATCTCGTCGCCGGATAAGAAATCGCGATTTGAGTCGTCGGAGAGAGGAGTCGCCGGAGAGAAGAAGAAGAAGAAGATGAAGAGGTGAAATCTGATTTTTTTTTTTTTTTTTTGGTTTTATGCTGTTTTTTTTTCCTCAAAGAATAATGACATTTTCGTTAATAAACGGTTTTGCCATATTTTAAAGGTCTTTGTAACCTTTTTAGCTAAAAAATAAGAGCTCAAAAATTTAAAGGTTGTTTGAGTAAACACTAAATCTAAAAAGGTCTTTCTAGTAATTATCTCTATAATTTATGACAATTGTTTTTAGTGTACTTCATGAATCATTTGACATATAGAAAATATCATCATTTTCTTGTGTTCTTCATCCCAATATTATCGTTTTCTTTTGGAACTGTTGTAGTATATAATATTTGTATGGGAAATTGGCTAGAATAACAGTGTTTTGGGAAAAAATTAAGGATCTAACAACACATAGAAAATAATTAAGTACATAACAATCAGCATTAGACAAAAAGACTGTTTCACTCTTGTGTTAAGAATGACAAAATTATGGGTAAAAAATAAAAACACAATTTCTCCATCAACCCTATTTTTTTTTTACCACACCGCCGCACACCTCCTCTTTCTCTATTCCGATTTTCTTATTTTCTCCGTTGATTTCTCGTTATGTTGATTCTCTTTTGTTGATTTCGTGTTTAGTTGATTTCTCTTCGTTGATTTCGATTCTCTTCTTCGTTGATTCGTTTCTCACAAATCTCAATCCATCAACTTCTTCTTTACACCATTCTTCTCTACACCCTTCATTCTCTATCAAATTCATCTTCTTCTCTGTCAGTTTCACGAGATGGTAGATCCGAGGTTACCCAAGCGACTGTTTCGCCTAGGGTTGGAACCGGACAGTAAGAAGAGGGTCAATGAGTATAGCTTTGTGAAATACTATTTGGCGATATTGAAATTCCTCGACAAGAATCCACCGTAAAAGAAGATTCTATTCGATTCTCAGTTTGGAAAAGTATTGAAAGATGGATCCAAATTTTCCTCGTCCGCTCAGTTTCTCCATTACCTGCTATCTCGTCAGATTAAGACTACAAATGGTTACGAAATTTGGGTGCTTTTTGGTGGAAAACCGTTTCGATTCTCTCTCCGAGAATTCGCCGGGGCCACTGGATTGAATTGTTCGAAGCTAAAATCTGTAGAACAAGAGGGAGTTGGTCGTCGGAAGGGAGGTGTACTAAGTGGAGACGAGGGAGGCAGCGGGGGTGGAAGTTGTTTTTGGGATCATTTGTTTGAGAATAGAGGTGACATGAATCCAAAACGGATATGTGAGATGCTAAAATCAAAAAAAGTATACGCAAAGAAGAAGCTAAAGTTATCGTGTTTGCTGCTAGTGGACCTTATCTTAATGCCTACTAGTAGTGCTGGTAAGCAATTTAACAATGGGTCCCTTTAACAATTCAACACCCAATTGTTTAACTTTAAGATTCCACGGATTATAGTGAACTATATTTGATAAAATAGTTGGATTAAGTAGCCAACTATATCTTGTAGCATGAATCAAAAATAAATGGGTTTTGTGTTTGTGTTTCATGTAAGATAATTGCATCCCATGTTCGTATGATTAGAGACTTGGATGTGGTTTTAGAACACCCATGGGGGAGAGTTTGTTTCGAGTTTACAATGGATAGCATAAGGTCGAAGAAAGAAGGTGACATGTGCCAAAAAACAATGGCTATTCAAGGTTTCATTAACGGTCTGCAAATGGTTGCAATGAGTTGTATACCTAGTATAACCTCATTCGCAACCACTGTGGCAAACAATCCAAAAAAAGAAACCGTCATGTCTGAAGATGAATCCGAGGATGACGAAGTTGATAAGGCTCTCGTCATCCATATGAAATCTGTTAGAGAGCTAGCCGGAGACCCTCAGGTAACAATATCCTTTTTTCGGACCATGTTATGTAAATAGGGAGTTGAATTGAAAATCTTATTTCCTTTTTTATGTGTGGTTTGTGTTTTGTATCAGATTGATGTTGCGTATACACTAACTGATGAAGCCATAAAAGGAGTTGACCTATCATGGCCCGATGAGAAGAAGGATCCTAACGTGCTGCATTTGCTAGAGCTCATCGAGAAAAACCATACGTTTACAACATCGTCTTGGACTGGCGGGATTGACGCGTCAAAGGACAAAAACAGAAATTTGAACGTTGTTGCTCCATTTTTGGTTTCCGTTGCCATCTCAATTACAGAATCAGGGTTCGCTCGTCCTAGCTTAGATAAATAAGCTGGTAGGAGGGCGTAACTCCCTTTGGCAGATCCAACCGCCTTCTCCATGGCCACTTCACGACAACGCCACGCCTTCCAATAGCTAACATTTACTTCAAATTCCTGTCTCATAATAGTAATAATCTTCGATGGACGCGGACCTTTTCTAACTCCCACAAATCGCTCCCTCATCATCTCTCCTATCACGTCAATTGTCGCTTGACAATGATAGTTTCTGCGCTCGTCTATCGAACAACTATGAACAAAGTTCGCCCTTTTTATCTGGAAATTACCGGTGTCGTCAATCATAGTTGCATATACCCGCCACGGACAAGTCTCTGAAACACATAGGAGCTCAACAAATGTAGGTGTGGAGCGTTTGGTCTTGAAGTTGAACTTCTTATTGATAGCATGGATCGCCATCTTCATTTTGAATGCTTCTTTGCTTCTGTAGACTCTACCAATGAACACTTCATCGCCTTCGTAGTCAAGATCATGCAGTGCCCCGTCGAGACCTCCAAAGACAAATATAAAACACAAATTAGCAAAAATCAATACAGAACAACTGTAGCATAATTATAAATTATAATCAACTACAGTTTATACACAAGTGGACTATTTTTAACGAAATCTATGGTATAATAGTTGACTTTTTAACAAATAATACCATGGTTAAAAATGCTCACCCACGGTTATACTATCATCCAAAACAGGTGGTGCATCCCTTGGAGTACCCCGTGCGATTGATAGTACAGAAGTCAGTGCTTCTGCTGAGCAATTTTGCAATACACATGGCCTTGACTTTCCTACAATGTTGACATCGTCGATGTCTTCATCGTCACCAGAGTCAATTAGATCCAACTGACAAGGCCATTTGTGTGAACATTCCCCCACCTCATTCACACCTAAGAGTGGATCCTCCATCGCGGTTTCAGTCCGGTCACCAGTTTCGAAAGTCTCGCCATCACTTAACGCAAACGTGTGCCACTCCCCATCATCAGAATCACCATCGTAAGATGACCATTCATCTACGGCTACATCAACCATGTCATCCGCCTTCCCTTTACCCTTCCCAACCTCTGCCTCTTCACCTGTTCACATATAAAACATCACAACGCCCTTATTAATACAATATAAGGTACCGTTAACAACACATATATTATAAACACAACTAGGTGCATACATGTACTACATAACACAATACTACGCATAACAATATCCCACTACAATACACCTTAGTTGACTACGTAATGTATAGAAACCTGACTTACCGACTTCCTGACGTACTCCATCGAACTTGTTTGTATTCAGGCCAAGATCATCTCCATCATGAACAGTAACACACAAACAAACATTCTCAATATGGCTGCACACCGCCTCAAAGAAGTTCACATCCTCGTCTGTCATTAACGACACCGGAGGTGTACTCCCGTAATCATCAATCCCCATAACCTCAGGACATTCGTACGACAAAACCACGGATTTGGTTTCACAAATCTGAAACGTACCCTTCACGATAGCCACTAGCGTCTCCAATCTCTCCCTTGATGACAACGTGATAGACTTACGCCCCTCGGCAGGCTTCAGATTGAATTGCCAAACACCGTTCTCCACAACAACCCAATCACCCAACCTCACATCAATCTCTATCCCCTTTCTCACCTGCACCAATAGTTGACTATCTCAGCAACAAAATCATAGTTAACTATTACACAAATAGTCAGAATAGTGGACTACAGTTACCTCTTCAATTTTCCTTGGACCGTGGCCAATCTCCTTCACCATGTTTGTCACCATTGCAAAAGTTGAAAGAGTTCTCCAAAGCTATTCTCAGCAAAGATTTGCGATGCCAAACCATCATTGTTACAGCTCCTTTTATACCATTCTCGCAAATTAATCCCCAAAATTAATTTTGATTTTGTGAATCAATCTTCAAACCTACAAAAGATCTCGCAAATATTAGATCAAAATCAATCATCCTAAAAACCAGAGTAATCACGATCCCGTTCAAAGATCAAAGAAGATTGACATAAATCTAAATCAAGCCCCAAATCTATCAATTTACTTTTACCCACGATTGATTCTCCCATATTTTTTTTTCCAGATTTTTTTTTTCCTGCATAATTTTACCTCTATTGAATAGGGGTAAATTAGTCAACAAAAATAATCTCTCTGTTAGTCACCACAATATCTCCCACGTGATGTTACATCACTAATTTTTTTCCAAAACACTATTATTAAGCTAATTCTCCCTATTTGTATCTACCATTCTTGTGGAATAAAGATTTAACGGATTTGCATTTTTTTTTTCTGAAAAAGCTTTGTTCTCACTGTTTTACATTTTGTTTGAATTTGACAGGATCAAGTTGCATCGGGATCAACAAAGATTGTCCCAAGTGGATGCAGGTAACGCGTACCACAAGTACAGTGTGAAGAGAAACTGCTGGCCTAAGGTTCGTGGTGTGGCTATGAATCCAGTTGAGCATCCTCACGGAGGAGGTAACCATCAACATATTGGTCATGCCATGTACTGTTCGTCGTGATGCACCACCCGGACAAAAGGTTGGTCTTATTGCTGCGAGGAGAACTGGTCGTCTCAGAGGTCAAGCTGCTGCTCTTGCTGCCAAGCAAGACTGATAAGGAGAGAAGTTTTCATGATGAAATTGTTCACTTTTTTAGATTTTTGTTGAGACCTTGTTTTGAATTTTTAAGATTTACTATCTTTTTCTTTGAGACCTTTCAGCATCAAGTAGAATCTACTATGTGTTTTGGGTTAAACCTTAACATTAGTGTAGCGATCCTGTAGCTAGTAAGTAGTAATATATTGCTAAGACCTTTTTTCTTTCATTTTTGAGAGAGACAGTGTACTTTGACATTGAACCTACTTCAGTGCTCAAATCCAAAAACTTCGAGTCTTGGGTAAATGAGATTATTTCAAGAGATTCTGCAGTTTTGGTGAGATATATAAGCCGAGAGATCTTAACATCATTCTGCTTCAATTTCTATCAATGGTTCTCTATTTGCTTTTGGCTATCTAATCAACAGTAGTGGAAGGCAGAGTTTTCTCAGTACATTTGAACACTGACCAGTGACACAGGACTAAATTGCCTTGCTTTTATGATTCTTCTCCAATTTCTCTGTCTTTGTCCTTTTTCTATTCATAACATTCGTCCAAATTATCTTAATCAGCAAAAAGAAAAAAGCTTCATCTTGTAAGAAACTTTCTACACTTTCAGGGAGCTGAGAACTTCTTCTTCTTCTTCATGTGCTTTTTGGCTACTCAGCTTTCTATCTTTCTTCATCAGAGACAACTTTTTCTTTGTCTCCATTATAGCTTCTTCTCGTTTCCTTGACATCTCTTTCATTTCTTCATGATACTTAGCTTCTATCTCCTCCAGTTGCTGGCTTAACCTCTCTTCTTCCCCCAAGCTTATTGGTTCTGTTGCGTCCGATCGGGGGTACGAGTGACTAATCGACTCACAAGCATCACCTATAGCAGTCTCCTCTTGCTTCTGGGTCTTCGCTTCATTCTGATAACTTCTTGAGTTCTGCTTCAGTTGTGAATGGATGAGATGATCAACTATCTGATGTATCTGCAAGCCAAAAGTTCCCATCAGTGATTCTGAAATTTTGCTAGAAAGAACTATAAATTCGACCTTGTTTTTGGTCTACACAAGGATTGTTCCCTTTTTTTGGGATTTTTGTTGAGACCTTGTTTTGAAATCTTTAAGATTTACTATCATGTTCTTTGAGACCTTTCACTATCATGTAGAATCTCTGTCTTTTGGGTTAAACCTTAACATTATTATGCATTTTAAATCTGCTACAAACTGCTCGAAAATGAGCGAAAGTTCAACCGTGAATTCATCAGCATAGTCAGTGCAACTTAAGGAAGGCAGTCAAATTATAATGCTCTCAATTAGATTATAACACTTCTATGGAATGTCAAAGAGTCAAATTAGTGAATAACAAAAAATGTATTACCAGTTTTAGATATGAAGACAAATAGGCACAGACTTCTTAGATATGAATGTCAACTTACTCTAGCTTTCTTTTTTTCTTTGTCTCCATTATGGTTTCTTCTCTTTTCCTCGCTATCTTTTTCATTTCATCCTGATACTTAGCTTCTATCTCTTCAAGTTCTTTGCTTAATATCTCTTCTTCCTTCAAGCTTACTGGTTTGGTTGCGTCTTCTCCTTCTTGATTTGAACTCCCGTCTTCTACTTCAATGGCATCAACACAGTGCTTATCTTCCTCGTCTGATTGTGAGCATGGGTGACTAAACGACTCACAACCATCATGAACAGCAGTCTCCTCTTGCCTCTTGGTGTTAGCTTCGTTCTGATGACTTCTTGAGTTCTGATTCAGTTGTGAATGGATGAGATGATCGACTTTTACATCAGTTTTCCAGGTGGGTATCATGTTGACCAATAATATATCAATCATTTCGGCTATAAACGTGACGTTCTGGTCAGTTAACTCGAGTTCCTTAATTATCACACTCGACGCCTTAGAAGCTGTGTTGTCTTCTTTATAGAACAAGAAATGAAGGTTCCTCACACGTCCTGCAACAACAACAACAACAAAAACAGAAATTAAACTTCTCAATGCAAAAACATTGAAGAAGTAACCGATATTTAACCGGAGTTAAACTAAAATACTCACCATTCTCATATACTATACGGAGAATTAAGGACAGAGAGTTTTCATCGTTTTGTTCACCCTTGAGGACAAAGAAATTTCCTCTCTTTGCGCGTCTAACCTCAATATACCTTAATTTTGAGTAGTAGCTAAAATTAACAGTAGGCAGGTTATTATCTTCCTCAAGATCTATATAAATGAGACTAGTGGAATTCCTAATGGAGGAAGGGAGCTCCACCAAACTTGAGCATCCAGTGAGATATAATTTTTTGAGGTTAATGGCATTCCCAAACGATGAGGGGAGTTCCACCAAACTTGAACAATATTCAAGATTCAATTCTTGAAGATTAGTGGCATTCCCAATGGATGACGGAAGCACCACAAGACTTGAACATCCAGCAAGAGACAATTTCCTGAGATTAGTGGCATTTCCAATAGAGAAAGGGAGTTCTTCCAAACGTAAGCAGTATTCGAGATACAATTTCTCAAGATTAGTGGCTTTTCCAATCGATGAGGGAAGCTTTATCAGATTTAAGCAATCACCGAGATCCAATATTTCAAGATTAGTGGCATTCCCAATAGATACGGGGAGCTCTACCAAACTTGAGCATCCAGTGAGATATAATTCCTTGAGACTAATGGCATTTCCAATGGAGAAAGGGAGTTTCACCAAACTTGAGCAGTATTTGAGAGTCAATTTCTGTAGCTTAGTGGCATTCCCAATAGACGAGGGGAGTTCCACCAAACTTGAGCATCCAGTGAGATATAATTCCTTGAGACTAATGGCATTCCCAATCGAGGAGGGGAGTTCCACCAAGATTGAACAATATTCAAGATTCAATTTCTGTAGCTTAGTGGCATTCCCAATAGATGCGGGGAGCTCCATCAAACTTGAGCATCCAGTGAGATATAATTCCTTGAGACTAATGGCATATCCAATGGAGAAAGGGAGGTTCACCAAACTTAAGCAGTATTTGAGAGTCAATTTCTGTAGCTTAGTGGCATTCCCAATAGATGCGGGGAGCTCCATCAAACTTGAGCATCCAGTGAGATATAATTCCTTGAGACTAATGGCATTCCCAATCGAGGAGGGGAGTTCCACCAAGCTTGAACAATATTCAAGATTCAATTTCTGTAGCTTAGTGGCATTCCCAATAGATGCGGGGAGCTCCATCAAACTTGAGCATCCAATGAGATATAATTCCTTGAGACTAATGGCATTTCCAATGGAGAAAGGGAGTTTCACCAAACTTGAGCAGTATTTGAGAGTCAATTTCTCAAGATTAATGGCTTCCTCGATAGAGGCAGGAAACTCCATCATACTTCGACAATTGCTGAGATCCAACACTTTTAGATTAGTGAGGTTTGATCTTTTGAGATTAGTGACATTCTCAATAGAGGAGGAAGGGAATTTCAACAAACTTGGACAATGGTTGAGATCCAGCTCCTGTAGATTATGTAGATTAGTGACATTTCCAATAGAGGAGGGAAGCTTTATCAGACTTGAGCAATCACCAAAATCCAAAATTTCAAGATTAGTGGCTTTCCCAATAGATGCAGGGAGCTTCACCAAACTTTCACATCCAAAAGATATAATTTCTTGAGATTAGTGGCATTTCCAATGGAGGAAGGGAGTTCCACCAAACTTGAGCAGTTTTTGAGATTCAACTCCCGTAGATTAGTGACATTTCCAATAGAGGAGGGAAGCTTTATCAGACTTGAGCAATCACCAAGATCCAATATTTCAAGATTAGTGGCGTTCCCAATAGATGCGGGGAGCTCCACCAGACTTGCACATCCAGTAAGATATAATTTCTTGAGATTAGTGGCATTTCCAATGGATGTTAGTAATTCTCTTATGCCAGTTCCCTGGAGATGTAGTTCCTCAATATTTGCTGAAACCTTTGGTAAACTTTTGATCTCTCTGCAACCTGATATGTTTACAACTCGGAGATGCTGTAATTGACCCGTATCTGGAAAACTCTGTAGTTTTGTACAGCCTTCGAGATCTATAAGCTCGATATTTTGAGCTTTACAAATATCGTCGACTTCAATCAGCTGCTGGGAATGACAAAGCTTGGCTATCTTCAGCATATCAAGGTTCTGTAAAAGAAATGAAATTGGGAAATAAATAATAGAATTTTGGATAAAAAAGGTATAAGAGAGTGGATAGGAGTTTGCTTACCTTGCTTCCTGTCCAAACTTTGTGAAGCTTACTGTAAGACATATTGAGTTCAACAAGGTGGTCTGGGTCAAAATCTTGTGGCAAAGATTGCAAAGGATATTTCTCCCAGTGGAGGAGTCTTAGCTCACAAGGCAGAGACTGAAGTCCTTTTGGAAGGCAGAGTCCATAAAGGGTTTCATAACTGGAACAGAAAATCTTCAGGAGCCTGAGGTTAAGCATATTTTCAAAAGCAGTGGGCTTCACATCAAAGAGTAAATTCGATGTGTCCAGATATATGGCTTCTATATCTTCAGTGCCCTGAAATATAAGGGAGGCAAAAAGGTTAGAATGTTGGCTCATCTCCGAGAGTACTTGAGTTGTGTATAAATATTATAATATGGCAGACCAGAGCACGTGTATAGGTTGCTTTGGAATCTCCGTTTGCTTTGAGTTTCTCATCTTCAAGTAGAGATTTGATAGTCAAAGGTTCCCACAGTCTGCTACGCCTCTCGACCACGACGGTTTCTCCATTGATTACTTCTCTGCCAAAGTCTTGAATAATTCTATGCATTCTCATTCTGTTTTCTGAAATAGTCACCAGACACTTCTCTACAAGAACATCAATCCCAACATGTGGAAAAAAACCACATCCCTCAAGCAGTTGCAGCACATAGTCAACATCTTCTCCCACAAAGAAACAAGCAATGTCGAGAAAAATGTTCTTCTCGCTGTCATTAAGAGTTTCGTAGCTGCTCTTAAATAAATCATGAATCTTCTTATATGGAGTATGTAGCTTGAGTTCGAGGAATGAGGTCTCCATTTCTGACAGCTTCGTTTCCTTAAGCTCTTTGCCGTAAAAACTGAGAGCTAATGGATTTCCACTAGCAAAGTCAATCACTTTCATTGCTGGTTCCAAAACTTTTTTTTCTATTATATCTTTTCCAAATGCACAGACCGAGAGAATAGCTGCATAGCCTCGTTCTTGTTTAAACTTTGAACTTCATACACATGATTGATCAGACAAAAGCGGAACACTTGTTTATCTCTGGAAGTTACGATGATTAGGCTTCCCGGACCAAACCAATGAAACCCCCTGAGAAAAGACTCGGCAACTAAAGGATTGTGGACATCATCAAGAACAACAAGAGCTCTCTTCTTGCTTAATTTGTCCTCAAATAGCCTAGGTCTTGTAATGGTACTGCATACACGAGGCAATTCCTTAAAAAAATTCCCAAAATGTTCCTCCAACAAAAGGTGAAGTCCCTTTTCCTGGAAAGCTTTGTCAAAGTGTTTGATGAAACATGAAGTCTCATAGCTTCCAGAGATCTGGTCAAAAACAGCTTTCGCAAGTGTCGTCTTGCCTATGCCAGGCATACCCCAAATTCCTATGCGACGGATACCCCATGGTTGCTTGCAAAGCAACTGTTCTATCTCCAGGAGCCTCGAGTTGATTCCAATTTGTTGCGCGGGAAAGAGCTTTTCATACACATCTTTGACAATCTTTTCCACAAATTCCCGTTCAGTGCATTCCTCCCTGCTTGCATAAATATATAAAAAATCATCCATTAAATCGTTGGCAAAAACATCAATGAATACTGATGAGCAAAAATGTTTAATAAATTGCCTCACATTTTGTGAACCGTATTGTTCAATCTATTAAATAACACTATAAGTTCCCTAAAACCTTTGTAAAAATTTTCTTTGCACTGTTAGATTTTATAGGTGGAAAGTGAAGTAGAGAGTTATATTCTTCTAAAAATGCAATGACCTATTAATCAAACACATTTACCTAGATTGGTGGCCTGGTAGTTCTCTTAGTTCTTGAATTGCACTACTCCATTCTCTTATCTGATCTCCTGACTCCTGCTCATGCACCACCACGTCTGAAGGACTAATGCCATAGAACACCGGAACAACCAGCTGGCCTGTTTTTCTCTGGCACTGAAGAACCCTCACAAGCATGTCTAGGTATGAGGTGGAGGAGAAGCAGCTCTTAGAGAAAATCACCACGGAAGCGTTAACGCTGTCAAATACATCCAGAGTCTCCTCGCTATTTACAAATGCATCTATGCGTTTCCGGCGGAAACCCATGGAGAGGTGGCTGGCGAAGGAGTATTGTAATCTATCTTCGCAGTAGATGTAGATAATGTCTTCGAAATATCTTTCACTTGTGGATGAATATTCCTACAGAAGGACCCAAAGAAGTGAGTGTTAGATGGTTAGTTATCTAGTGAATTCAAATATGCGGAGTCCAAGGCAAAGGCAATGGCAATGAAGGAAATTATCTCGTATCATACATGCCTTTAGATCTTGGTTTGTGATGAATAGCTCCTGCCTCAAATCCGTTAAATCCTTTGTAATGCTCCCCATTTTGCTAGACCTTAACCTTGGTAGTGCCTCTGTCCACTCCTGCTTTGACATTCCCCGAAGATAGGAGCCCATAACCTTTAGTCCCAAAGGGAATCCACAGGCAAGTTGTGAAACTTCCCAAGTAAGATTCTTAAAACCTTTAAATGGAGACTTCTGACCAAAAGCGTACGTGCAGAAGATTTGAAGAGCTTCATCAGGAGGTGGAAAACCCACCTCGTATATAAGGTCAATCCCATGTGCAATCAAAAGCTTGTGATCTTGCGTTGTGATAATAATCCGACTTCCAGGACCAAACCACCTAGTTTCTTTTGCCATGGCGTCTAATTGTGCTAAGTATCCACGCCATCAAGAACGGCCAACAATTTTTTGTCTTTTAACATGTCTTGTGGCAACTCCTAAATGAGGAATCATGATATCTTTCTGGTTGAGTATCTGACACAAGAAGTCTTTCTGTAATTGTAGTTTCGCACTGTAGTCGTCGTAACCACGAGGTCCTTTGATATTCTCCATGAAGACACTGAGTGGGAACTGATGAGAGAGATGATTAAATAGACATCTGGCGATGGTGGTCTACCAATCCCAGAAGGACCCCAAATTCCTATCATCCTCGCTTATCTGACTCTAGGCCTAACAAAGCTTCCATCTTTTCAAATGAGCTTCCATCCCAACTTGGCCGTCGATATCCACTTTGTATGTAATTAGTAAAAATGTTGTGTAAATATGAGTGGCTATTTTTTCGATCATAGCCTGTTGATTATCCCTAATTAAGAAACGAGGAGGATCAAAACATAGTCAATAGCCATGAATACTTCACATCCATATTAATAAAAAAAAAAAAGTAAAAATACAAGTATTTACCAGTCTAGTGAAGAGTAACCAGCGATTGTAGCCACTTCCGCCAAAGCCTGTCTCCATCTCTCAGTATCCTCCTTTGTTTTACCAAAGCATGTTTCTCTGAAGACATTCCCAAAATCTCCGGTCTGCTTCTTTACATCAATTGAATCCAGCTTATAGAAGATGGGAACCACTACTTGACCCAACACTTCCCTGCACTTCATAATCTCCACCAGCTCGTCCAGGCACCACGACGAGGAAGCGTAGTTCCTCGAGAGTATGACAATCGCGATTTTTGATCCTCTGATCTCTCTCATGAGGTCAAGGCCGATTGACTCACCCCTTGTGATGATCGTGTCGATTCTCTTACTACTGAACTCCTTCAGAATGTGATTGAGAAAGTCGTTGCGGACATCTGGCCCGTAGAAGCTCGGGAAGACATGGTGTTTCAAATTGCGAGACAAAGAAGATGGATGAGTTGAAGAAGAAGAAGACGAATCCATTAAAATTAGGGGAGGAAGATGAAGATCACAGAGCTTTTCAGAGAGATTTGTGTGCACAAGAGAAATTTTCAAAGAGGGTAAAAAACCACTCGTTGACTCCATTGCCAGGGAATGCTGACGTCAGCCATAGAAGAAAGGAAAGCGTCGTGGGTGTTTACTGATTCCTCTCACCAAAATATTATTTAGTGGAAAATTTTGCCAACGACAAACTCATAAAAATGGTCCACCATTTTTCCACACTAGAAGAGATGTCATTCATTTTTTCGGGAAAACGTATAATTCCCCTTTCATAATTTCATATCCTCCCAAATCATCTCGAAAAATTTTAGATCGTAGCATTTAACTAAAACGTTTAATTCCCCTAATTCTAGATTTTATCGGTTAATAACATAACCTGATCGTATACCAAGTAAATCGGTTGGTATACCAAAATCAAAACCCAAGTGGTATTAAAATCCGAACCAGACCCACTTCATTTACCCATTTAATAAAAATCAAAACTGAAATTAGAAAATCTCCAAATTCTACAATTCCCAGATTGAAAGAACCATAATTCTAAAATCCAACAAGACATGATCTAAGCACACGAGTTCGATCAAACTGGTTCAAAAGAGCTCAATCTGATTACAAGTTTAAGGGTTTTTAAGCTTTTTACTTGAGCAATCCAATCACCTAGAGCATAGACAATTCCACTAATCTCCATTTTCGCAAAAACTGGATTCGTTTTGAGCAATCGAAGCTTACTTGCCAATTGTCGTGATCGATAGTTAATAGCTTTGTAACCGCGATGGAACGAGCTGCGAGAAGTATAGCTGCGTTGATTCCTCGACTCATTAGCATATTGGAATCTTTACCACCATCATCATCCTCTTCATCTTCTTCATCTTCTTCTTTTGGAGATTGAAAATGGGGATTGATCCAATTACACATAAACCCAACAATAAGACTCCTTTATCATCTATTGGTCTATCCAAGAACGCAGTCACATTAGCCACATGGCTAAGTGGGAAAATACTAGGCTTAAAGCTGAAGCAAGACTAGCTAGAGAATCAAAGCTTCTTCATTACCAAAGCATCATCTCATCATCATTCATCACCATCATCATGGATTAACTCATAAGACATTAGTAACCAATTGGACAACAAAACTTTGACCGAAGGTAAAAAACAAAATCAAATGATTCCCCAACTTAAAAAATTTGTTTAGTTTTGTTGTCTTTATCAGTGCAGATCAACGACAACAACTGGAATCTCCGACATCTACAGTGTCGTTCTCGGAAATGAAGGAATCAACGAAAGTTGAGTTTGTCGGAGATACGATCGGTCGGAGTTTTTCGCCGACAAAAATGAGATGGCCGGCAAGAGTAGCCATGGTGGTGGTGACTGCAACAACTATTACAAGGATCCATCACCGTCGATGTTCTGATACAGAATCAAGGGTCGATATCACTTTGGGAATGTTTTTATTATGGGTTCTAATTTCGGTTTAGATTTTTAATCGGGTCAATTTCGGTTTACTATTTCGACATCAGGTTATTATACGGTTGGATAATGGTTTTGTTTTTTATTAGTTTGGTTAATAAAAATTTGGTCTACAGTAAACCGAAATTAAATGGATTGGGTGGAAATATGAGTTAAACTTTAATTTTGTGGTGAAATAAGCATTTTAACTTTCATTTTATGGGGAGTTTGTCGGAGATACGATCGGTCGGAGTTTTTCGCCGATAAAAATGAGATGGCCGGCAAGAGTAGCGGTGGTGGTGGTGACTGCAACAACTATTACAAGGATCCATCACCGTCGTTGTTCTGATACAGAATCAAGGGTCGATATCACTTTGGGAATGTTTTTATTATGGGTTCTAATTTCGGTTTAGATTTTTAATCGGGTCAATTTCGGTTTACTATTTCGACATCAGGTTATTATACGGTTGGATAATGGTTTTGTTTTTTATTAGTTTGGTTAATAAAAATTTGGTCTACAGTAAACCGAAATTAAATGGATTGGGTGGAAATATGAGTTAAACTTTAATTTTGTGGTGAAATAAGCATTTTAACTTTCATTTTATGGGGAGTTTGTCGGAGATACGATCGGTCGGAGTTTTTCGCCGATAAAAATGAGATGGCCGGCAAGAGTAGCGGTGGTGGTGGTGACTGCAACAACTATTACAAGGATCCATCACCGTCGTTGTTCTGATACAGAATCAAGGGTCAATATCACTTTGGAATGTTTTTATTATGGGTTCTAATTTCGGTTTAGATTTTTAATCGGGTCAATTTCGGTTTACTATTTCGACATCAGGTTATTATACGGTTGGATAATGGTTTTGTTTTTTTATTAGTTTGGTTAATAAAAATTTGGTCTACAGTAAACCAGAATTAAATGGATTGGGTGGAAATATGAGTTAAACTTTAATTTTGTGGTGAAATAAGCATTTTAACTTTCATTTTGTGGGGAATTAAGCGTTTTAGTTTGATATTGTGGTGAAATGTTACGACCTAAAGTTTTGGGATGATTTGGAAGGATATGAAACTATTGACGGGAGACTTGGTTTGACACGTCAGCAAAATAGGCGATTGCGAAAGCGACTAGGGTTTTCCAAACTTTGGCATTACGCTAGGGTTTATTGAGCCGATGTCGGCGCCGGAGCAGCTGAGTACTCAGCCTCCGGATGGAGAGGGATCTCAGAATCTGGTGGGGAACGAGAAGAATTCATCTTGGGCGAATGTGGTACGAAACAAATCGAGTTTAACAGCTCACACAATTGAAGTTACAGAGCTAAAAAAATCTTCCCACAAGTGGTTCAACAATCAGTCCCCTTGTGGGAAGATTTTTTTATTGGAAAGTTTGTGGCGGATGCTCCACATGTAGCAAAGATACATGTTATTGTTAACAAGATTTGGTCTCTCGGTGATAAATCAATCCGGATTGATGTTTTTGTGGTAAACAAAACCACAGTGAAGTTTTGCATCGAAGAAGCAGCAACGCGAAGGCGAGTGCTAAACAGAAGATCATGGGATATTACTGGAGTTCCGATGCGATTGCCAAAATGGTCCCCGTTAGCAGAAGAGGAAGAGGAGGCAGAGATGAAAGTCCTTCCCATGTGGATAACGCTAAAGAAAGTACCTCATAGGATGTTCTCTTGGGGGGGTTTAGGGTTCATAGCAAGTGATGTGGGCAAACCGGTGCGCCGACACCCTGAAACAGAGCTCTGCTCAAGCTTTGAGGAGGCAAAAGTTTTAGTAGAAGCTGATCTAACGAAAGAGTTTCCAAAATCGTATAGACTCCGGTCAAAAACAGGAATAGATGCAGAGGTGGAATTTGTTTATCCACGATTACCAGCTAGGTGTAATGGGTGAACATTCCATTATGAAACAATGGGTGAACCAAAGTAACTTCCAGTTTGGTAGTTTGTTGGAAACAAAGGTAAAGGAGCCGAAAGCGCAACGCATTGTGGAGTCGGTTTTTCATGGATGGTCATTTCTATCAAATTATGAACATCATCGTTTAGGGAGGATTTGGATTGTTTGGAAGGACAGTGTGCGTGTCACACCTATTTTTAAGAGCGATCAATTGATTACTGTTTCAGTTTTGCTGGAGGGTAAGACGGAGAAATTTTTATGCACTTTTGTCTATGCTTTAAACACTATGGAGGAAAGGAAACAATTATGGGAGGATTTAAAGTCTCATCAGGATTCACCAATGTTCAGAAATAAACCTTGGATAGTCAGTGGGGATTTTAATAAAATACCCCACAGTGACGAGCATTCAAACCCTGTGGCATTTCTCCCTAACCAGGGGATGATTGATTTTAGGGAGATGGTGCTGCATTGCTCTCTCACAGACCTAGGTTACCAGGGAACTCGACTTACTTGGTGTAGTAAACAAGAGGAAGGGTTAATCTGTAAGAAGTTGGACATGTTTTTGGTTAACGATATTTGGATGGATGTTTTTCCACAATCTTATTGTGTATTTGAATTAGGAGGCTGCTCAGACCACTCTAGGGCACGATTCTATTTAGAGGGAGAGGTCATGAAGAAAAGGAAGCCTTTTAAATTCGTGAATGTATCAACCAAGTTACCACAATTCTTACCAAGATTGAGTGAGTTCTGGGAAGAGACCACACCACTATTTTTATCAACCTTGTCCCTTCATAGATTTTCAAAGAAACTTAAGGCCATCAAGCCAACATTGCGAGACCTAAGCAAAGAGAAGTTGCGTGATTTATCAAAACATACAAGGGCAGCTTATGAAGAATTGTGTCACAAGCAAAATCAAACTCTTCACTATCCAACTGAACAGAATATGGCAGAAGAATCACTTGCGTATGAGAGATGGAGGAACCTCTCAGATTTGGAGGAGGTTTACCTAAAGCAGAAATCCAAGCTACATTGGCTTGCAGTGGGAGATAGGAACAATACCTATTTTCACAACTCAATCAAGGCAAGACGAATGCAATTGCATACGAGAGATCACAACTCCTACTGGGGAAACATTAGTTGATGGTGAAGGGATAAAAAAGGAAGCATAACGCTTCTTCAATGATTTCCTTAATCACAAGCCAACGGATTATGTAGGCATGACAATACCGGATATCCAAAACTTACTCACTTTCAGATGCACAGAGATGGAAAAAGATAGGCTTACTAGAGAGGTAACGGATGAGGAAATTCAGAAGGTATTGTTCTCTATGCCAAATGATAAATCACCCGGACCAGATGGTTTTACAAGTGAGTTCTTCAAGGCAGTCTGGCCAACAATAGGTAAAGATTTTTTTATTGCTATCAAGTCATTCTTTGCCAAAGGTTTTTTACCCAAAGGAGTGAACTCAACAATCCTAGCATTGATCCCAAAGAAGGATGACGTTAAGGAGATGAAGGATTACAAACCGATTTTTTGTTGCAACGTGTTGTATAAGGTGATCTCCAAGATTTTAGTGAATCGGCTAAAGGGACTACTGCCAAGGCTCATTAAAGGAAATCAATCTGCTTTTGTTAAGATCGATTGCTAATGGAAAATCTACTACTTGCAACATAGTTGGTAAAGGACTATCACAAAGAGTCGATCTCACCCCGATGTGCTATGAAAATAGACATTTCCAAAGCTTTTGACTCAGTCCAATGGGAATTCTTGCTGAACACGCTCGCGACAATTGACATGCCAGATGAGTATATTCATTGGATCAGATTATGTATAACAACAGCCTTTTTTCAGTCCAGGTAAATGGAGAACTTGCGGGCTATTTCGGAAGTGCAAGGGGGCTAAGGCAAGGATGCTCACTATCCCCTTACCTATTTGTTATTTGCATGAATGTTCTCTCGTCTCTGATTGACAAGGCTGGGAAGGAAAGGCGAATTGGCTACCATCCAAAATGTCAAAATGTTGAAATTACTCACCTCTGTTTTGCAGATGATTTGATGGTCTTTATTGATGGAACAAAACGCTCGATAGAAGATGAAACGACCCAACCCGTTTTTTTTTTTTTTAAAACATACAAGCCTTGGTCTCGGACTAGCATTCCCATAAATGCTATCCTCAACAACCAAGCAAAACATCACAGATTACACTACAGCGGATAACCAACAACCAACATTTCAATTCCATTAAAAATACTAAAACAAACCAGTTCAACGTAATTCCACAAAGCCAGCAACCTAACCAGGTTCTAAAACAGAAAGTAAAGCAATAAAACCACACAGCAACACAACACGAGACCCTAGATCATCTCCCTCTTCGTTGCCATGATTCCACGATCACAATTTGCTTTTACCTGCATCACATGGTTAAAAGAGATGCGTGAGTATTATCACAAATACCCAGTGAGACGGTCCTCCCATCTACGACTGCGCACACAGACGCGATGGATCCGCTCAGGCAAACACGCATCAAACAACACACAAAACAAACACAACAACACGGCTCAACCACAGCCCAACAGGCGGCCTGTCGATCGACACTACCACTAGGTGTCGATCGACACCCCTGTTCAGACCTGTCGATCGACACACCCACGGTGCCTGTCGATCGACAGCTCAACTTGACCCTGTCGATCGACACACCCACGGTGCCTGTCGATCGACAGCTCCACAGGACCCTGTCGATCGACACAACCTATAGGTGTCGATCGACAGCTCCTCGATCACTTGTCGATCGACACAACCTCTAGGTGTCGATCGACAGCTCTCGTGTGACCCCCTGTCGATCGACACACATAGGTGCTGTCGATCGACAGGCCGTCGCAGATTCATAGGAGATCGATCAATTATCCTCTCGGATCGATTCCTCCTCTGCGATAACACGAAACCTGCACAACAAACACAATCCAACAATCCATACACCACAAAACACATAGAAACGACATCAATCATCACAATCAACCAGTTTTAACCTACCACCATACAACCCTAACGAATCCACCGGTCCAGAAGCCATGGTCACGCACTCACCTTAGATTTTCGGATAGAATTTGCTGGATAATGAGGCTATAAACAGATTCAGCTAGAAACAGATTCAGCTACAATCACCACGAAATTCCTCTTCAAATCGATCAAGAACAAAACCCTAATCCACAAACTATCAGGAACAAGAGAAACTCCTCTCAAAACTCTTTGTTTCTGATTTTGGGACTTTGGTTCGCTCAAATGCGGCCAAAAACCCTTATATACGAAGCCCTAAGATTTACCCAAACCGGCCCGGTCCAATTGAACGACTTAAATCGAACCAGAAAACCAGCCAATTCGAGCACCTGTCGATCGACAACCACTAGGTGTGTCGATCGACAGCCCTTAAGAGCCCTGTCGATCGACAGACCACAGGTGTGTCGATCGACAGCCCCTCCATTTTACCAAAAAATGGTTTACGGGCGTCACAATTCTCCCCCACTAAAACTGGATTCGTCCTCGAATCCTCTAGTACTACCCACTAATCTACCCTGGCCTAACCCGCCAGCAACACCGGAGACTACATCTCCCAGACCTTTCCGAGGTTCACATCCGTCCTATGCACATAGACCCGTCTCAGACATTGATTGCCCATAGCTCATAACCACCATCTAGCTTCGGGATCGTCACCCCTCAGCTCTAGGTGTCTAGTATCAAACTACCTCAGTCCGCGCAGTCCTGACGGTGTTCGATACTCAATCATCTCCACACACCTCAATCCATCAAGACACACAGTCTATCAAGCTCTCGGTATGCAAAGATCTGCCAGAGGTCGCAACCTCCCAAACTATCCCCATACCCTCACGATCTCAGTCCGCGCAGTCCTGACGAACGATCGGTATGCGGGGAACCCACTGTCCCCCGGAGAGACGCATCTCTCAATATCTGCCGGAGACTAATCTCCAAGAAAGACCGAAGTCTAACTCTGAGCTATGCAATCAATTCCTAACGTCTATAATGCACCTCTGACCGGAACTACCTCCTAAGGTCTCACATGATATTCCCCTCCCGGAATACCATCACAATCGTGATTATCACAGATCACCCGGACCATCCCTCACCTCGGATGTCCCTGCAGAGTCTCTCCCGGAACTAGACAGTTCTAACCACCGTACTTCTATTCCGAGACTCTCTCACACACACACACACACAAACCGCTAGAGTCCCCACCGAAACTGGCAAGTTCTATCCGCAATAAAACTTCCATTCCGGGTTCTCTAACCACAAACACATGACTCTCAAGTCAAACACATAAGAAAAACACTTTCTTATTCACTGGAAAAATGTTATAATCATTACAACTTAATGAAAATACAAAAATCCACAACCAAAACTGAAACTGGAAACCATAAAGAAAAACGAATTCACTCTCCTGCTTGCTTCTCGAACCACTTCTTGAACTTCGTTTTCATCTTTGCCTCTGGTTCCCAAGTCTCCTCCTGAATACCGTCAAAGTCCCACAAGACTCTCAACAACGGCACTCTCTTCCGGCGCAGAACCTTGATACTTCTCTCAAGAATCCTAACCGGCCTCATCCCAACAGTCAGATTTGGCTGAAGATCTGCAGGAATCGTCACTGCTACCTCCTCAGAATCATGCAAGCATCTCCTGAGTTTCGAAACGTGAAACACATCATGGAATTTCTCCATAATCAGAGGCAGCTCCAACCGATAAGCAACTGGTCCCACACGTTCCACAACCCGGAACGGACCCATGTACCTCGTACTCAGCTTATCCTCGGATATAGACCTGTTCAGACCCCGCATCATCGCCATCTTGAGATACACTCGATCTCCGACTGCAAACTCCAACTCTTTCCTTCTCCTATCGGCATAACTCTTCTGCCGATCCTGAGCCTCTTTCATGTTCAGCTTCACAACACGGATCTTCTCCGTCGTCTCCTGAACAAAATCAGCCCCAAAGATGCTCCTCTCCCCCACTTGGGTAAAACATAGCGGAGTACGACATGGCCTCCCATACAACGCCTCGAAAGGAGCCATTCCGATACTCGCCTGAAAACTGTTATTATATGCGAACTCCACCAAACTCAAGTGATCCGCCCAATGACCACCCCAATCTAGCACGCACATCCTCAACAGATCTTCCAGTGTCTGAATCGTCCTTTCGGACTGTCCATCCATCTGCGGATGATTAGCTGTACTCATGTGCACCTTAGTGCCCATCTCAGCCTGAAAAGCTCTCCAGAACACTGAAGCAAACCTCGGATCTCGATCCGACACAATACTCGCTGGCACCCCATGCAACCTCACAATTTCCTTCACATACTTCTTAGCCAAGACCTCCGCTCCGTCTGTCTTCTTAATGGCCAGAAAATGTGCTGACTTAGTCAGACAATCCACAATCACCCAAATCGCGTCATAGGTCCGAGAAACCGGCAACCCTACCACGAAATCCATAGTGATCATGTCCCACTTCCACTCTGGAATGGCTAAACTCTGCAATAAGCCACTAGGAACTTGGTGCTCAGCCTTCACCAACTGACACACATTGCAAGCTGCAACCCAATCTGCCACATCTCTCTTCATCCCGACCCAATGATAGTACCGTTTCAGATCCCGATACATCTTAGTCGCTCCCGGATGAATCGAAAACTTACTCGCATGAGCTTCTCTCAGAATTTCCTGCCTCAAGTCCTCATCTTTAGGAACACAGACTCGTCCATGCACTAAGATAGTCCCGTTAACAGAAACCTGATATTCGGAACCAGTAGCCTTGGAGAGATCTAACAACACCGGATCCTGCTCCTGAGCTACTCGGATCCTGCTCAATAGATCCGCCTGATCTGCCGCCGCTAACCCCAACGGTTCCTCTGAAGTAACGCACAACCTCAAAGTACTAAGCACACTCACCAGATTCTCCACATCCCGCTCCTGAGATGAATCATACCTTCTCCGACTAAGAGCATCTGCTACAGTGTTAGCCTTACCGGGATGGTAAACAATGTCCAGGTCGTAATCAGCCAACAACTCCGACCATCGCCTCTGTCGTACATTTAAATTCTGCTGAGTAAAAATGTACTTCAGATTATGATGATCAGTGAACACCTGAACTCTGCCACCATACAAGTAAGACCTCCAGATTTTCAACGCGAAGACCACTGCCGCCAACTCTAAGTCATGAACAGGATAGTTGCCCTCATGCTTCCTCAACTGCCTCGAAGCATAAGCGATCACCTTACCCTGCTGCATCAGCACACAACCCAAGCCAACTCCCAAAGCATCTGTGTACACCACATAAGGCTCACCCGGTTCAGGCAACGCCAATACTGGTGCACTTGTCAACATCGTCTTCAGTTTCGCGAAACTCATCTCACAATCAGTAGACCATACGAAAGGAACATCCTTTCCCGTCAGCTTCGTCATAGACTGAGCCATACTCGACAAACCTTTAACTAATCTCCGATAATAGCCTGCCAACCCAAGAAAACTCCTGATCTCAGTTGCATTCCTCGGTCTAGGCCAATCTCGGATAGACTCAATCTTCGCCGGATCCACAGCAACCCCTTCTGCAGAAACGATGTGACCTAAAAATCTCATCTCTCTCTGCCAGAAACTGCACTTACTCAACTTCGCAAACAGCTTCTGTTCCCGCAACTTCTCCAGAACTTTCCTCAAATGAACCTCATGTTCCTCCAGACTCTTCGAATAGACCAGAATATCATCGATGAAAATGATTACAAACTCATCCAGATACTCCTGGAAAACTCCGTTCATCAACCTCATAAATGCCGCAGGTGCATTCGTTAACCCGAATGGCATCACTACAAACTCAAAATGCCCATACCGAGTCCTGAAAGCCATCTTCCGAACATCTGCTTCGTCTATCGGAATCTGGTGGTAACCGGATGCCAAGTCAATCTTAGAAAACCAAGTAGCCCCTCTCAACTGATCTAACAACTCATCAATTCGCGGAAGAGGATACTTGTTCTTCACGGTGACTCGGTTTAGCCCTCGATAATCGATGCACAACCGGAAACTACCATCTTTCTTCTTCACAAACAACACCGGTGCTCCCCACGGTGAAGTACTTGGTCGAATAAACCCCTTCTCCAATAAGTCCTCCAACTGCTTCTTCAATTCCGCTAACTCTGCTGGAGCCATTCGGTAAGGCGCCTTAGACAACGGTGTCGTTCCGGGTTCTAACTCAATCGTGAAAGGATCCGACCGAGATGGCGGTAATCCCTGCAACGACTGAAAGACATCTTCGAAATCCCGAGCGACCCGAATATCTCTCACAGCAACCCCACCAACAGCTTCCAGCATTACAATCGTGGCCAAGTAAGCCTCACAACCTCTCTCAATCATCGCCTCAGCTTGGACAAGGGAGATCACGAGACTTCCTGAAGTCGGTCTTACTCCTTGATAAACCAACCTGCCACCTTCGCGTTCAAATACCACTCGACCCCGGTGACAATCCAGATGGACTCTGTACCGATTCAACCAATCCATACCAAGGATAACATCGTACAGTTCCACCGGGCTAATCACTAAGTCAGCTGGCATCAACTCTCCCGCTACCAGAATATCCACCTCCTTCGCCCGGCCATGCGTAGCTAGAAATTCTCCTCCAGCAACCATAACCGGTCCAGTCCGCTCACCAGCGTCACTCCGGATACCACTTCTCTCGGCGTGGTCCGGAGTAATGAAGCAATTCGATGCTCCAGAATCAAACAACACGTGGGATTCACACCCACCTACAAACAAGGTCCCTACACAATTCCCAAGTGCTAAGCAACCTAACTTTCTATCACAGGCAAACAATCTAACACAAGCACTAAGCATTCTACACTACTGAATTTACAAAGTCTGAATTAGAAAGTTACCTGTGATCGGTCTAGAGCTCGGTTCTCCCGGCGCTGCAATAGCCGGCGGACGCTCCATCGCCGCGATCTGATCCAAAGGCTGCACCGGCCCATACTGAGCTACTGGCTGGACCACTGCCACTGCCAACGGCTGCAACTTCGGACAGTTCGGTCTGATGTGCCCCGACTCCCCACACTGATAGCACGTCCGAACTCCTCGAACCTCACTCCGATTCGGGCAACTCGCCCTCTGGTGGTCTAGACTCCCACAAATGTAGCAGCCTCGGCCACTTTGGCCCGATCCCGAAGCACCTTCCCACTTCCTCTTCTGTCCTTGCGCAGGCTTGCCGCCCTTGCCAGGACCTGCCTGCTGCACATGCTGCTGCTGAGGCCTCCGAGGCTGAACCGCTGGAACTACAATCGCAGCCTGCTCCCTCAGATCCTCCTCGATCTGTGCAGCCACCTCTACCAACTCCACTCTGCTCGCGAACCTGATGCCTCTGCACCGAGTCCGCAAATCTGGTCGAAGTCCACGCAAGAACCTCCGAACCTGAGCCTGCTCATCCTCAAAGCTCCTACCAGCATAACCCAGGAGTCTGTTAAACTCCACGTCATACTCCCGCACCGATCTCGTGCCCTGAGTCAAGTCCAAGAACCTCGCCTCTAAACGATCCAACGCCTCCTGAGGAGAGAACTTGGAGTTGAACTCCGTCACAAAATCTGACCACGCCATCGCAGTCCCGGCCCATCTAGCCGCCACACTCCTCCACCAGAGATGTGCATCACCGTCCAAATAATGGACCGCCAAATCAACCTTGTATCCCTCGGGACACCTAATCGAGCGAAAGTTCCGCTCCACTCTCATCCGCCACTCATCAGCCTCCTCAGGCTTCACACTGCCCGCAAAAGAACCCGTATCGATCCTCTGCATCTGCTCCATCATACGGATATACGACGGAACCTCCTCAGCAACCGCAGCCCTCGGCTGCACCTCTGCCACTCGTGGCACCACTGGAGCCTGCACTGGCACCGCACCCGGTAACCGCTCAAACAAATGACTCAGCAGATCAGCTAGACGGTCATCTCTAGCTTGGGCTACACCCGCGGCCGCAACCGCACCCACAGCTGGACCAACACCACCAGCACCACCAGCCTCAACAGGACCCAAACCAGCCCCTACAGGACCCACACTGGCCCCCACACTGGCAGTCACACTGGCAGTCTGTCCATCATGCACCGATTGCTGACCTGCCGCAGGCCCATGCGCGGAACTCTGAACCTCGCTCACGACTGGCTCCTCAACGAGTCCACGCCCTCGGCCTCGGCCCCCAAGAGATGCGTGAGTATTATCACAAATACCCAGTGAGACGGTCCTCCCATCTACGACTGCGCACACAGACGCGATGGATCCGCTCAGGCAAACACGCATCAAACAACACACAAAACAAACACAACAACACGGCTCAACCACAGCCCAACAGGCGGCCTGTCGATCGACACCCCTGTTCAGACCTGTCGATCGACACACCCACGGTGCCTGTCGATCGACAGCTCAACTTGACCCTGTCGATCGACACACCCACGGTGCCTGTCGATCGACAGCTCCACAGGACCCTGTCGATCGACACAACCTCTAGGTGTCGATCGACAGCTCCTCGATCACCTGTCGATCGACACAACCTCTAGGTGTCGATCGACAGCTCTCGTGTGACCCCTTGTCGATCGACACACATAGGTGCTGTCGATCGACAGGCCGTCGCAGATTCATAGGAGATCGATCAATTATCCTCTCGGATCGATTCCTCCTCTGCGATAACACGAAACCTGCACAACAAACACAATCCAACAATCCATACACCACAAAACACACAGAAACGACATCAATCATCACAATCAACCAGTTTTAACCTACCACCATACAACCCTAACGAATCCACCGGCCCAGAAGCCATGGTCACGCACTCACCTTAGATTTTCGGATAGAATTTGCTGGATAATGAGGCTATAAACAGATTCAGCTAGAAACAGATTCAGCTACAATCACCACGAAATTCCTCTTCAAATCGATCAAGAACAAAACCCTAATCCACAAACTATCAGGAACAAGAGAAACTCCTCTCAAAACTCTTTGTTTCTGATTTTGGGACTTTGGTTCGCTCAAATGCGGCCAAAAACCCTTATATACGAAGCCCTAAGGTTTACCCAAACCGGCCCGGTCCAATTGAACGACTTAAATCGAACCAGAAAACCAGCCAATTCGAGCACCTGTCGATCGACAACCACTAGGTGTGTCGATCGACAGCCCTTAAGAGCCCTGTCGATCGACAGACCACAGGTGTGTCGATCGACAGACCACAGGTGTGTCGATCGACAGCCCCTCCATTTTACCAAAAAATGGTTTACGGGCGTCACAGAAGAAACCATAAAGATCTTTGGAGAGTTTGCAATCTATTCATGATTGAGGATAAGTATTGAGAAGTCTACTCTCTATTTAGCCAGAGTTTCAGAGGCCAACCGAGGTTTCATTACAGAGCAGTTTCCTTTTGCAGAAGGTACTCTTCTTGTCCGTTATTTAGGTTTGCCCTTATTAACCAAACGGATGAGTGCAGGAGATTATGAAACTCTCATTGAGGGGATACGATTGCGTATGAGCACTTGGACATCGCGCCACTTATCTTATGCTAGCCGCCTACAACTGCTCAACTATGTCATAGTTAGCACAATCAATTTCTGGATTCAAGCATTCCGGCTTCCAAACCAATGTGTGAAGAGGATAGAAGGACTTTGTGCATCTTTCTTATGGTCAGGTCCAGAGTTAAATACAAGAAAATCAAAAGTTGCCTGGAGTGAAGTATGTAGGCCGAAACAAGAGGGAGGACTTGGAATCAAATCTCTTAAAGAAGCAAATGTGGTAAGTTGTTTGAAGTTGATATGGAGAATCCTCTCAAATACTGATTCATTATGGGTATTGTGGATAAGAAGCTCACTTCTTCGTCATGGTTCCCTATGGCGAGCACGAGTTACACAAATGGGATCCTGGATGTGGAGAAAGTTATTGAAGTATAGATAGTTAGCTCAAACATTTCATAAAGTATAACATCTTTTTGGCACGACAACTGGTCGTCATTGGGAAAGTTGAGCAAAGCGATAGATACACGAGGAACCATTGATATGAGCATCTCTATCAACTCTACAATTGCAGAAGTTTTGCGATCTCATAGGCAAAGAAGACACCAAATGGCAGAGCTAATCAAGATAGAAGAGGAGATAATCCGAATTAGCCGAGAGATAACGGAGGAGGCAGATACAAGTCTATGGAGACATGATGGAGATAATTTCAAGAAGAAGTTCACTACAAAAGGGACATGGAACCAGATCAGAGACCAACAGCCAACAAACAATTGGTACAATGGTGTGTGATTTACCCACGTAACACCAAAGTACTCGTTTTTTGTTTGGCTCGCGGTGTTGAACCGACTTTCAACAGGTGATCGAACCCGAATATGGGCTGGTCCAAGCCAATGTGTCTTATGTAATAATGTGGAGGAGTCTCGCAATCACCTATTCTTTGATTGTAGTTTCTCATCCGCGGTTTGGAAGGAGCTTACTCATAAACTTCTTGGCAGGCAATACACGACTCGATGGGATGATCTCATCTCACTGGTTAGTGAGGATATCTTCGGACGCACTCGACGATTTCTCATCCGCTACGTTCTTCAAGCTGCAATCTACCACTTGTGGCAAGAGAGAAACAACCGCAAACATGGGAAAGATCCGCTTCAGGTAACACACATCTCAAGAATGATTGACAAGACGGTACGCAACCGGCTAAGTTCACTAAAGTTATTGGGGGATCACTCGTATGATGATGGCCTCGAGGAATGGTTCGCAACTAGACACTCATAACGAACTATCTTTAAGTAGAAGAAAGCTTTGTAGTTAAAAAATAATACCCGTTGCATTCTTTGTAAAAACAGGTTTTTTGGTTGGAATACAATTTAACATTCTATTCAAAAAAAAAAAACTATTGAGGGGGAATTACTACGTTTTCCCCATTTTTTCGTTGATCTAATTTCTTCCCTTACCTTTGTCGAATGCCTAGATGGCTTCATCGCAACAAAATAACCATAACATAGAAACTATGGCTCTTTCCATCTACGTTGACGGAAACGACTTTCTACACTTTAACCATTCAATGTCGTATACGAACATAATTTGTAAATTAAGGGAATAAAAGTTCGGGTGATGCGCTTTAACTGACACTATGAATTTTAAATTAGGTCATGGAGACGCTTGTTCCCTATCTAATTATCCAACTGATTTTGGAAAACCATATAAATGCCTTGGTGACCAAATGGAAATGACTAAATAATTTCGTGCTTGAGAAGAATTGATACTATATTTGGAGGCAACATGACAACTTCTCTTTACACCACCACTTGGTTAATTACGTTTTTATTTCTAAAAGTCAACCCTGGTAACGTTTGATTAGTGTGCACGTTGTGACAAAGGATTTCTTAAAAAAATTCCCACTATCCAAGTCGCTTGATCTGAGTTAAGGTCAATAGTCTTCTCTTTTTGAGTTCTTTTTTAGCTAAATCCACAAGAGCTTAATGCTTGCAATTCCAACGCGAAACAGTCTCTCTTCCTTAATTGCTTATCTGGCCTATCTATCATGGTGGCCTCCTCCTCCGTCCAATCGCCGCCGCACAATCAAGTCTTCATCAATTTTCGAGGAGAACTACGGAATGCATTCGTCAGCCATCTGGTGAAGGACTTGAAAATGGATGGAATCAACGTCTATTTCGACGAACACGAAACTAGAGGTAACGATCTCACTATCCTCTTCGACAGAATCGAGGAGTCCAAGATCGCTATTGCGATCTTCTCGAGCCAGTACACGGAATCAAAGTGGTGCTTGAACGAGCTGGTGAGGATCAATGAATGCGTTCACTCAGGCAAACTTGTGGTCATTCCGATCTTCTACAAGGTAGATACGGACCATGTGAAGAATCTCAAGGGAGATTTCGGTGACAAGTTTTGGGAATTGGCTAAGGTTTCGAAAAATGAAAAGCTGGATAAGTGGAGAGAAGCTTTAGCGACTGTTCCACACAAGTTCGGCTTCGCTTTAAGCGATACGAGGTACCTGATTTTGAATTGCCAAAAGTGACATAGCTTTGTTTGGCTATTAGGGTTTTTGATTGGTTCTTTTCACTTATCTTGCAGCAATGAAAGTGAATTCATCAGTAAAATTGTAGAGCAAGTGAGGAAAGTACTAAGTGGCATTTCAACAAATTTGGAAAGAGTAATTCCCATTGAAAATCCTGGTGCAGGAGATGAAGACATGGCTCTAGTAGCTAATCCTGACTCTGCTTCTTCTCTGTTTGGAATAGAAACACGAATTAAGCAATGTAAAGCCATGTTATATTCTGATTGCGACCGTACTTTTACCATTGGTGTTGTTGGGATGCCTGGTATTGGTAAAACCACCTTGACAGAGAAGTTGTATGAATGGTTTGAACGCAAGTTTGAGCGCACCGCTTTTCTTCCAGATGTCCGTGAAAGGTGTAAAAGGGGCATGATAGATAAATGCATTCTGACGAGAGAGTTATTGAGGGACGAAGATGAGATCGAAGAAGTCGCTTACATGTCGCCTGAATCCTTGAAGGGACTCCTACTCAATAAGAAATGTCTTGTTGTTCTTGATAATGTGAGTGACAAGAAACAGATAGAGGTTCTTCTTGGCGAATGCGACTGGATTAAGGAAGGTAGCTTAATCATTATCACGACGAGTGACAGGTCGGTGATCGAAGGGAAGGTTGATGAAACATATGAGGTCCTGAGACTGAGTGGCAGAGACAGCTTGCAGTGCTTCAGCTACTATGCCTTTAATGGTAAAATCTGTAATCTTGAAGGAAGTTTCATAAATCTTTCTAAAGAGTTTGCGGATTATGCTAAAGGCAACCCATTAGTTCTCAAGATATTGGGTGGGGAGCTTAAAGGAAAAAATGAGACTCACTGGAAAGAGACACTTCACAAGCTAGCAGAAAGTCCCAATGAGAAGATACAAGGTGTCTTGCAGATACGCTATGATGAACTAAATCTGCATCAAAAAGATGTGTTTCTAGACGTAGCATGTTTCTTTAGATCAGGGGATGAGTATTACGTGAGGTGTTTAGTGGAGTCTTGTGAAAATGAGCCCATTGATGCCGTGGGTGAAATAAAGGATCTTGCTAGTAAATTCTTGATAAACATTTCTGGTGGACGAGTGGAGATGCACGATTTGCTGAATACATTCGGCAAGGAACTTGGTTCACAAGGGTCGAGTAGGGTGGTGAACCATATAGGCTTTGTTGATGCGCTGAAGAAAACAGTGGTAAGATAACGTTTGAACTTTTTGATATCGTGTGTAGCAAAATTTAGAGTTCTCATTTTCATAATAAAACTAGAAGATCACATAGCACTTGACTGTTTAAGACACTTCCACTTACTAACTTATTGTCTTTAACTGGTCAAGCAGGGAACAGACAGTGTGAGAGGTATTTTTCTCGACATGTCTGAACTGAAGAAGGAACTTCTTTTGAAAAGATGTACCTTCACTAAGATGCGTAACCTTAGGTACCTCAAATTCTACAATTCTCGTTGTCATCGGGAATGCGAAGCTGACTACAAACTTAACATCCCTGATGGACTTGAGTTTCTTTCTTTGGATGAGATTCGGTATCTCTACTGGCTGAAATTCCCTGAGAAGAACCTTCCAGAAGACTTCAACCCCAAGAATCTTACCGACCCTAGCTTGCCTTACAGCAAGATTGAAGAGGTCTGGGTCGGTGTTAAGGTACTGTATCTGTTTAAGTTAGCTTTCACCGTTGTGCTTATATTAGCTTACAAGATTAGAGTTGCTTAGTTTTTTGTGACTGTTGATTGCAGAATACACCGAAGTTAAAGTGGGTTGATCTTAGTTACTCAAGCAAGTTACGCAATCTGTCAGGGTTGCTAAATGCTGAAAGTCTCCAAAGATTGAATCTTGAAGGCTGCACGAGTTTGGAGGAGCTGCCCAAGAACATGAAACACATGAAAAGTCTTATTTTCCTCAACATGAGAGGATGCACGAGTCTTCGGGTTCTTCCACGTATTAATCTGATCTCTTTGAAAACTCTCATCCTCACCAACTGCTCAAGTCTTCAGGAATTCCGGGTGATTTCAGATAATCTAGAAACTCTACACTTAGATAAAACTGAAATTGGTCAACTTCCTACAAACACGGGGAAGCTCCAGAGACTGATTGTATTGAATTTGAAAGACTGCAAAAAGTTGGTGGAGGTTCCAGAATGCCTGGGGAAGCTGAAAGCTCTGCAAGAATTTGTGCTATCTGGTTGTTCAGAGCTCAAGTCTTTTCCAATTCCCATTGAAAACATGAAATGCTTGCAGATTTTGTTGCTTGATGGGACAGCAATTACAGACACGTCGAAGATAATGCAGTTCAATAGCTCAAAAGTGGAAGACTTATCCTCATTGCGACGACTATGCTTAAGCGGGAACAATATGATTAGCAATCTGCAAATCGACATAAGTCAACTACATCATCTGAAATTTCTTGACCTGAAGTACTGCAGGAATCTCACATCAGTTCCATTGCTCCCACCAAATCTAGAGATCTTAGATGCGCATGGCTGCGACAAACTGAAAACAGTCGCTACGCCAATGGCCCTTCTTAAGCTTATGGAACAGGTTCAGTCTAAATTTATTTTCACCAACTGCAACAATTTGGAAGAAGTTGCAAAGAATAGCATCACATCGTATGCTCAAAGGAAAAGCCAGCTAGATGCAGTTAGATGCTATAAAGAGGTCTCATTCACAACAGTTTACGGCTTTTCTCTGTTTCTGTGTTACTTTTGCAGAGAAATGTTTCAGAACCTTCCATCATCACTTCCTTTAACCGTTTTATGTTTTTGTGTTACGTTTGCAGGGAAATGTTTCTGAACCTTTCTTCATCACTTCCTTTCCTGGAAGCGAAGTACCTTCATGGTTCAAACATCGCGGAATCGGATCCAAGTTAAAGCTGGAGTTTCCCCCACATTGGTGTGACAATGATAGACATCGAGACAACAGGCTTTCAACAATAGTTGTATGTGCTGTTGTCATGTTCCCTTGCACTCAAGATGAAATCAACCGTTTCTCAATAGAGTGCACTTATGAGTTCAAAAACAAAACTAAGACATGCGTACGTTTCAGTTGCATTCTTGGTGGAGGTTGGATAGAACCGCGAAAGATTGATTCGGAACATGTGTTTATCGGTTATACTAGTTCGTCACACATAACTAAACATCTATAAGGGTCATCATTGCATTTGCGAGACCATCATGAATGTGTTCCTCCTGAGGCTTCTATCGAATTCAAAGTGAGAGATGGAGCAGGTGAGATTGTGAACTGTGGTTTAAGCTTGGGGTACGAGGAACCAAACCATGTCGTTGTTGAAGGGAACTGTAATGAAACTTATTCAAGAATAGACGTGTCGATGGGAAACAGTATATTTCCAAGCTGCACGGAATCAGGTACGCGGAAGCGCAAGCGCAAGAGCATGGCGCAGAAGCGAGGTTTGAAAAAAAAGTAGAAAGCGGGTACCTGTTGAGTTCCTACAGTTTAACTCAACTTGCACGGACTCAACGGCAATATATGCTGGTATTTCTCTTCTTAACATTCAATATAATTCCTTTGTACTTGGTTGAACCTTAGCAAAAGTTTTCATTTCCATGCAATAACTCGGAGAAGTTGTAAATGACCAGTGAATGGAAGTGTCTGCAGTCTTGTAAAGCCCGTGTCTATCAACTAGCTTATGATTGTCAACTTCAGTTTGACGCCGAGAACAGCTTTAGCATATCAAGAACTCATAAGGAACTTGGAAGGCTTTTGACTGTTTTAGGGTTGTATCACAACGGCTTCAAGTGTTGAAAGATGGAGCCTTAATGCCACAAAATGGAAATCAACACCGTGGACCTAAGTTCTTGGACTACCATATTTATCTGCAAGCCAAAAGTAATACTTTTTTTGGATTTTTGTTGAGACCTTGTTTTGAAACCTTTAAGATTTACTATCATGTTCTTTGAGACCTTTCACTGATGTAGAATCTCTGTCGTTTGGGTTAAACCTTAACATTATTATGCATTTTAAGTGTCATGTCTTCGGCTTCGATTTCTTTTTCATTTACCTTTAGTCTTCCTTAAGTTGCATTGACTTGCTGATGAATTCACAGTTTAACTTTCAGTCATTTTCTAGCAGTTTGTAGCAGCTCGGCAGCTAGTAATCCGATGCTACGGATCACATTTTTAGAGAAATAGTCTCCTTTGACACTGAACCTACTTTGCCAGACAAATCCAAAAACAAACCGAGTCTTGAGTAAATGAGATCATTACAAGAGTTTGAGCAGTTTACGAGAGATATATAAGCCGAGAGATCTTTACATCGTTCCATTCATTCTGCTTCAATATCTATAATTGGTTTTCATTTTATCTGAATTCATATAGACTTTTTTGGCTGTCTATTAAACAGCAGTGGAACAATCGTCAGGCGCATTGCTTTCTCAATTAGATTAGAACACTTCCATGGAATGTCATATTAGTGACAATAACTAAATGTACTACAAGCACAGATGATATAATCACACCATGATTAAACTGCCTTGCTTCTATGATTCTTCTCCCACTTGCCTGTCATCTTTATCTTGCTGCCTGTAGATTCCCCGTGTTTAGCTTCGTTGACTTCATCTGCTACTTTCTCGGAAACTGTCATTGCTCAGTGAATATGACATGCTTTCATTCATTTGAGATTAATGGTAATCCCGATAAGCAGGGAAGCTCCACTAACCTTGAGCATCCCAAAAATTTAACGTTTAATCAATACCTTAATTTCAAAAATAAACTTCATTGTGATTTTATTTGTACAAGTAAAGAGGAAACATTAAAAACATAGAAAGAAAACACTTTGACATTTTCTAACATCATCCTTCTATATATGTTCAAACATTCGACCAAATCATAATCTTAATTACCAAAAAGAAAAAAGAAAAAACTCCATCTTGTAGGAAACATTCGCCTTCTTTGTTGTGCTGTTTGGCTACACAACTTGTTCCATTTTCTTCAATGGCTCTGCAATGGCTTCTTCTCTTTTACTCCCCATCTTTCCCTGATAACTAGCTTCTATCGCTTCCGGTTCCTGCGGTGACATCTTTTTCGCCTCGGAGCATTATGGTTCGGTTGCCTCTTTCTATTGATGGGACCTCCCGTTGCTACTTTCATGGCATCGATACAATGGTTATCTTCCTTGTGTGATTGTGGGAAATCCGAGGTCCGCGAGTGACTAACCAACTCACAACCCTCATGAAAAGCAATCTCTTCTTGTGTCTGGGTCTTAGCTTCATTCCGACCTACTATTCCCTTCTTTGTAGACATGCGTCTGGTGGAATTCCTTTTGGAGGAAGAGTGCCCTATGAAGCTTAAATAATATTCAAGATCCAATATTTTGAGATTAGCGACATTCCCAATAGACGAGGGGAGCTCCACAAGACGGGAACATCCAATAGTATACAGTTTCTTGAGATTAACGGCATTTCCGATAGAGGAGGGAAGCTCCCTGAGAGTTGAGCAGTAGCTGAGATTCAATATTTCGAGATTAGTGGCATTCCCAATTGATGAGGGGAGTTCCACAAGCCTCAAACATCCATCAAGACACAATTTCTTGAGATTAGTAGCATTTCCAATGGAGGAAGGGAGTTCCACCAAACTTGAGCAGAACTCAAGATTTAATTCTTGGAGATTAGTGGCATTCCCAATTGATGAAGGAAGCTTTTTCAAACTTGAGCAATCACCGAGATCCAATACTTTGAGATTAGTAGTGTTCCCAATAGATGCAGAGAGCTCCACCAGATTTGTACACCCAGTAAGATATAATTTCTTGAGATTAGTGGCATTTCCAATGGATATTGGCAATTCTCTTATGCCAGTTCTCCGGAGATATAGTTCCTCAATATTTGGTGAAACCTCTGGGAAACTTTTGATCTCTCTACAGCCTGAGAGGTTTACAACTCGGAGATGCTGTAACCGACACGTGGCTGGAAAACCCTGCAGTTTTGTACAGCCTTCGAGATCTATTAGCTCGATATTTTGAGCTTTAAAAATATTGTCAACTTCAGTCAGCTGCTGGGAATGACGAAGTCTGGCTATCTTCAGCATATCGAGGTTCTGTAACGAAAATGATTTGGGAAATAAATAATAGAAATTTGAAAGGAAAAAAGGGTATATGAGAGCGGATAGGAGTTTGCTTACCTTGGTTCCTGTCCAAAGTTTGCGAAGCTTACTGTAAGACATACTGAGTTCAACAAGGTGCCTTGGGTCAAAGTCTTGTGGCAGGAATTGCGATGGATAGTTCTCCCAGTGGAGAAGTCTTAGCTCATCAGGTAGAGACTCAAGTCCTCTTGGAAGGCGGAGTCCATAATGGTTTTCATCACTGGAAGAATAAATCTTCAGGAGCCTGAGGTTAAGCATATTCTCAAAAGCAGTGGGCTTCACATCAAAGAGTAAATTCGCTGTGTCCAGAAATATGCCTTCAATGTCCTCAGTGCCCTGCAGGAAAAGGAAAACAGATAGTTCAAGAAGTTGACTCATTTCCAAAAGTAAGTTCTGTATGAAAATATCAGAAAATGCAAGACCAAAGCACGTCTACAGGTTGCTTCTTCATAGTCTTCCAGTTTGTCATCTTCAAGTAGAAATTTAATGCTCCAAGGTTCCCACAGCCTGTGACGCCTCTCGATATGCACTGTTTCTCCGTTGATTATTTCTCGGCCAAAGTCTTGGATTATATTATGCATTCTCAATCTGTTCTTTGAAGTAGTCACCAGACACTTCTCCACAAGAACATCAATCCCAACATGTGGAAAAAAACCACACCCCTCAAGCAGTTGCATCACATAGTCAACAATTTCTCCCCTGAAGAAACAAGCAATGTCCAGAAAAATGTTCTTCTCCCTGTCATTTAGCGTTTCGTAGCTGCTCTTGAATAAATCATGAATCATATGTGGAGTACGTAGCTTGAGTTTGAGGAATGAGGTCTCTATTTCTGACATCTTCTTTCCCTTAAGCCCTTTTCCGTAAAAGCTGAGAGCTAATGGATTTCCATTAGCATAATCAATCACTTCTCCTGCGAGCTCCAAAAGATTCAGTTCTCTTATATCTTTTCCAAATGCACACTGAGAGAATAGCTGCATAGCCTCACTCTCGCAAAAGCTCTGAACCTCATACACATGATTGATCTGACAATGGCGGTACACTCGTTTATCTCTGGAGGTTATGATGATTAGACTTCCCAGACCAAACCAATGAAATGCTCCTAGAAAAGACTCGGCAACCAACGGATTGTGCACATCATCAAGAACAACAAGAGTTCTCTTCTTGTTTATTTTGTCCTTGGGGAGGCTACACCTCGTAATACTACTGCATGCACGAGGCAAGTCCTTCAAAATCTTCCCAAAATGTTCCTCCAACAAACGGTGGGGTCCCTTCTCATGGAAAGCTTCGTCAAAGTGTTTGATGAAACAAGAAGCTTCATAGCCTCCAGATACCTGGTCAAAAACTGCTTTAGCAAGTGTCGTCTTGCCTATCCCAGGCATACCCCAAATTCCTATGCGACGGATACCCCATGGTTGCTTGCAAAGTAACTGTTCTATCTCCAGCAGCCTTGAGTTGATTCCAATTTGTTCCGTGGGAAAGAGTTTTTCGTACACATCTTTGACAATCTCTTCCACAACTTCGCACTCACTACTTTCCTCTCTGTTTACATAAGTATAAAAGTCATAAAGAGAATTGTTGGAGAAAGCATTAATGAATACTTAAGTGCAAAAATGTTTGGATAAATTGCCTCACAAACCATATTGTTCAATCTATCATAACAACGCTATTAGTTCCATATCGAAACCTTTAATCAGTACAATTTTTCTATTTGGTGTTAGATTTGATAAGTGGAAAGCATTTTAACGTAGAGAGTTATATTCTTCTAAAAATGTAAGCGACAGACTAATCTATAAACACAGTTACCTAGACTGGTGGCCTGGCAAGTCTCTCAGTTCTTGGAGCGCGCTACTCCATACGCTTATCCGGCCCGCTGACTCGTTCTCCTGCACCACCACATCTAATGGACTAATGCCATAGAACACTGGAACCACCTGCAGGCCGGTTTGGCTCCGCCATTGAAGAACCCTCACGAGCTTATCCAGGCATGAGGGGGAGGACAAGTAGTCCTTGGAGATAACCACCACAGAGGCGATAGCTCCCTCTATCACATCCAGAGTCCTATTGCAATTTACAAATGAAGCAATGCGTTTTCGGCTGAAATCCACGGATAGGTGGCTAGCGAAGGAAGACTGTAATTTATCTGCGCAGTAGATGTGGACGCCATGTAGTAAACGGTTAGATATTCGTTGAAGATCTCTTGATGGAGTTGAATACTTCAAAATGTTCGAAATCTCAGTGGCTATATTTTCCATCTTATGCCATTCAGTATCCCTGAGAAAGGGGGAGGGAGGATCAAAACATAACACATTTAAAAAAAAAAAAAATGTGAATCAAGAAGATGCAAGTGTTAATCATAAGGGCTAACCAGTTGCGTGAATGGTAACCAGCGATTGTAGCCACTTGGGCCAAAGCTCGACTCCATCTTCCAGTCTCCTCCTTTGTTTTACCCTTACATGTTTCTCTGAAGACATTACCAAAATCTCCGGTCTGTGTTCTTACATCAATTGGATCAAATTCATCAAAGATAGGTACCACTACTTGATTCAACTCTTCCCTGCACTTCATAATCTCCACCAGCTCATTGAGATACCTCGGCGAGGAAGCGTAGTTCCTCGAGAGCATGATAATGGCGATTCTAGATCCTCTGATCGCTTCTACCCCAGAAGAGTTAATGCGAAGAGAATCGATCATCTTGCTCGTATGGATTCCTTTACTTCTGATCACCTCCAGAATGTCACTGACAAAGGATCTGCCGATATCTCTCCCGCTGAAGCTCGCGAAGACATTGTATTTCCGATTGGGAGACGAAGAAGATGGAGGAGATAAAGCAGGTGGTGATGAAGAAGAAGAAGAAGAAGAAGAAGAAGAAGCCATCGTATTGGATCGGGGCTTTTGATAAACCAGAAACAAAAACATACACCAAATCGCAGCACCACATATCTGAAGGAAGAGAAAAGAAAAATCCATTAGAACGATGGAAATGGAGGATTAAGATCACAAAGCTCTCTGAAAAGCTGTGTGTGCAGGTACAACGTTGACTTCTTGAATGTTTCCAATCACCAAAATCCAAAATGTTTGATTCCGCCACGTCAAACCAATTAATTAATATTAATGGAAAAATTGTAAAATGAAGACACATTGAAATGTGTTTTGTTCCGCTATACCTCTAAAGGAGTAAGTTTGTCATACTAAGATTTCAATGTTTTTCAGTACAAAATTACTCCTTAATTTTTTCCAGTATATATTGTTTTTGTATTTTAAAAATTAAATACTGAAATCTTTAATTACAATGATTTTTAAAAAAATATTTAAGGAAACTGAAAGACATATAGAATATTAGATTCTAGATTTAGGGGGTTTTTCATTAATTTTTAAAATTATTTATGGAAAAACGAATTTAAAATATAATTTAAATAATTTATTATAACGGATTTCCAGAAAATATAATCTACAGTAGTAGTACACTGTAGACAAAATGGAAGAAATTATTTTTGTCATTGGTAGACGACATAAGAAGTGTTAGAATGTGTGTTCTAAAATTCGTAGATCAAAGTACAATTAGGAAAAGACATATTCTACAACAATGCAGAAGATAGACAATTTAGTAGAATATAAATTCTTTTACCCAGCCGTAGGAAATAACCGTAGAATGTCGATTTTGGAAGCCGTACACGAAAACTATATCATTAATTTTAGAGAAATTGGGACGGCAAGACACGGCGTCTATGATATTATGGTGTAGGAGCAAGCTAGTTTTCAATTTTTCATAATCCAAAACTAACCCTATGATAGATAAAGTTTAGACTCCGTAGGAGTTGCGTGTATATCCTGCTGTGTCAGATATTTTTTTATTTTATTTTCATATTATTTTTAAGTTGCATCGAAAGTGATGAGAAGAAAGAAAAAGAGCAAGTTACAATAGTGTTCGTTTTTGCAAAAACAAATTGGGTTTTCATTGTTGTTTGGAGAGAGATTTGTAGATTGAACGCAGGTTTAGGAGTGACGGCAACCTAAACTAGAAAAATAGCAATTTAGAGAACAATATTGGTGTTTTTGTCAGTCTCCTATCTTTTGAGTAAGTTTTTGATAATTAATTTTAGGATCTTGTGTATTTCTTTACTCAAATATTTCGATTTGCATGGTTTGATCTAACACCACTTTTCCCAGCAACAATGGCAGATGAAGTGGAGTTTCCAGAGAGAATGTTTGCGGTTGGAGAAGAACCAGTTGGAATAAGGGTTACTGGTTACGGGTCGTCAAGCGGGATTCGGACAATCATGAATGCCCTAGAAGAAGATGAAAGGGCTATTATTCTGAAATCAAGTTTTGGGAAGTTTGTAGCTACAGCGGATAAGCCGGCGTATTCTGGAAGATTTGGTCGATTTATGTTATCCAGGCAACTAAAGGTTCAGAAGAAGCATGAGATCTGGTTTCTTTTTGCCGGTCATCCTTTAAGATTTTCGCTTAGAGAATTTGCCATCGTCACAGGTCTTCCTTGTGGGAAATTCCCCAAGAAATCGAAGAATAAGTTGAAGAACAATATCACTGAAACTCCGTATTGGCCATCGATATTTGGGAAGCTCGAGTCTGTTACTGTTTCTACTGTCATTAAGATGATTAAGCGGAAAACTGTAACAGATAAAATTACGAGGGTGAAATACGCATGTCTTGCTTTGCTTGCAGTGGTGCTAATGCCTACAACGCACCATCCAAAAATTGTAAAGGAGCATGTTGAGGAAATATCAGATTTGGATGCTTTCTTTGGGTTTCCATGGGGCCGCCTTGGTTTTGAGATGCTTATTAGCAGTATTAAAGAAAAAAATGAGATTACTTTATCTCAAAACACGATTGCGATCAAAGGATTTGTTCATGCTGTGCAATTGGTTTTGGTTGAAGCCGTGCCTGCATTGCTTGAATTTTGTCAGCTTAATTCGACTTCCTCTTCTGAGTCTGACGGGGAAGAAGACAAGGATGGACCCCGGGAAAAGAAGATAAGTTTGAGCTCATCGCATGGTAGAGAGCTTCATGAAGAAGAGAAGGTACTACTTTATTTTTGTTTTTATGTAGTTAATTTTTGTATTAAATGTTATGTTTATGTGTATATGTTTATAATTTTGTTGGATGTAACTGACAAAGTTGTTTGTCACTTAATCAATTTGCAGACTACAGTTGATTGCATCATATCTGATGATGGCCATATAGAGTTAGATGAAAATGAATTTCGCTGGTCAGATGACGAAGATGACGAAGATGACGTTAAGGTGGCAAACATCTTGAAACATTTGCGTGCTGAGAATGAGTTTACAAGTGCAATGTTTAGAAGTGGATCAACAAAGTTTGATGTTGTTCGTATGATTAAGGAGGCGAAAGAGAAAAATGCAAAGGGGAAACAAAAGAAAGTTATAGGTAATGTTGAAATGGGTGGTGAAAGAAGTAATGGTTCAGGGTCTGTAATCAGTGTTAATGAGTTGCGTAACATTATTGAAATGATGGGGGAGAAAATGCTATTTGCGATTAAGGGATTGGAGGAGAAGGTGGATGATATTGCTGGGAAAGTTGTTGATGTTTATGATGAGATTGGCAAGTCTAAAATTGAAGTAATACGTGGTATTGTTGGTGGACTAGATCAGTATTGTTATCATAAAGGTGATTTTCATGATCCTGCATGGAAGGCCAATGTTAACGATGATGGTGCAGTGCGTGTTCCTCCTAGTGTAGTTGGTGCTACTCATACGCATAATCAGGTAAAACCACAAAGTCATGATTCAGCCACTTACATTATTGCAAGTGTGCTTGGAGAACTTTTGATGAGTGGTGTGGCAAAGTATGTACAAGGTTAGATATGTATTTATTAAGATGTTTGTAATCTTACTTGTTTCACTGATATTGTAGGATGGTAGTGGAGGTTTTGACTCTCAGGGCAATGGAGGTGATGGATCTGAGGTAGGCGACAACACCTTATATGAGCGTAGGCGAGAAAATGTAACTCAATATTATTTATAGAATCTAAAAATACATAGTGTTGTACTGGTTTTTGGTTGTTGTGGTAAAAAACAGAGTTAATTTTTTTTGTAGCGATTTGAAAGTGTTGAAGGATTAGTAGAGCCATTACCTGAGAAAGTGGCTGAAGTTGGTGATGATCAGGTAAATCATAAGTTTGAAAGAGTTTGAGTTCTGTTATTGGCTTTATATTATAATAATCATAACCTAATATGTTTCAGTTGAGAGTATTATATCCATATCCGTCATTCTCTCTTGGCCTCTCGCAGGCAGAAAAAGGAGCATCTGATGTTGTTGCTGAGAATGGGGTGGAGCCCACTGATGCTTTATACATGTCTGAAGCTGATGTGGCTGGGCATTGTCGAAAAAGTAAGAGACAGAAAAACCTTTCCAGCTGTCTTAGTTGGTGACTATCAATGTGATAGGAGGGTTCTACAGCGAGCAAGGGAAGAAATCTTGAAAGGAATTGAATTTGGACTAGATGCTGATTTTGGTGATCGGTATTGTAAAGTGCTTGGCAAAATCAAAGGAATGCAGTAAGTGTTTGCAAACCATATACTTATTATGTTAGTTACTATTAATATAGTTAGCCTGTTATATTTTTTAGGAACCTTTATGAACTTACTTTGATTGTAGTCTATTGTTATTGTTCGGATATTATTTTCTCCTGCATCACTTTTATTAGAAAGTTTGAAAAACCTAAATGACTCTCTTGCATTATAATCGCAAGTAATATAATTTTTAAATTTGGTTTACTTATTAGGTTCTTTATTGGTGTTGTGACTATGTATTTGTAATATTAATTTTGCAGGACATTAGCTGTATTTGGTGTATCTTTGAGTGTTAAGGATTTTGCTGACATTGCTGGGAGGTCAAAATCAATGCCGCCCAAGGTTGTTGATCTGTTGATCCGCCTAACTAGTTTACTCCTCGGCAAGCATGGTTCATTTCGGCTCAAGAAAACTGTGTTTCTTGACACCAAATTTGTGTCAAGTCTTGTCAAAAATTATCCAAAGTTCTCCAAGCTTGAAAACAAAGAAGGGTTTCAGTTTCAGAAGTCGGTTATAAACATTTTTAATGCAGGGAATGTTGGGAATGCTCAAGCTTACCGGTTTTACTGCCCTTTCAACCTTGATAAAACACATTGGGTGGCGCTTTGTGTTGATTGTCTTGCCTCTACTGTCTACATACTTGATTGCAATGTGGCTTTGCGCAATGATGTTGCGATTGCAAAGGAGATCACCTCTATTTGTGAGTTGTTTCCGTATCTTCTTAAGCAGTTGGGTCGCATTCAAATGCTCAAACCATTTGTCGTAGATAGGCCAAAGTGTGTTCCGCCGAATAGAAATCAGCATGATTCCGGTGTCACTTCTGTTTTATTAATACAAGCACATGCAATCGGTGGTTTAGTAGCATGTTCATCAGTTTCTGCTGAGGCTTTGGAAATCGAGTCAAAAAGGCTAGGCGTGATGCTCTACGAAGAAAAATGTGTGGTGTAATTGCGTTTACCAGTTTAAATGTGTTTGTTTCATTGTGGAGTTTGTTATGTTTCACTTGAGTTTGTTTCATAATTGCGTTCAAACTTCAAAACTGTTTCTTTGGTATTTGAATTGTGTTTAATTATGGAGTTTGTTAGGTTCGTGGTTGTTTCTATAAATATTGTGTTTCATCATAGGATTTGTTACTTTCCACATCTAAAATGTTTGCACTTCATAACCCTTAAGAGTCAATTAAATTACTTTGTGCTAGCATGCGTACGCGAAAGAGTAGCCGGTATTTCCATTGATAGCTGCTAATTTTAAAAATAACCCGTTAATTTAGTTAATGTTCTGCTAATGATTTAAAGCATTGTGGCTTTGTGTATCTCCTTACGTAGTTGGGTCGCATTCAATGTGGCTTAAGATGGATTCACATCATAACCATTAGAGTCTATTAAATTACTTTGTGCTAGTAATGTAATAACTTGACATGCCTAAGCGATTGATTAGCCGTTATTTTCAGTGATAGCTGATAATTTGTAAAATTTAATGTTAACTTAGTTAATGTTCTGCTAATGATTTAAAGCAATGTTACACAAAAGTTGTTGCTTATTAAACAACTTATAGATTATCGGGATAACATTGTTATTTTAATTACAAAGTTGGAAATGTTCTCATCTGGGATGCATAGATGATATTTTACATTTTAAACATAAGGAGACCACTGACCCAGGTACAACTTTTATTATTGGCGACTTGTCATTAACTTCAATGTTTTCCCCTATTACTGCAATGTGTTTAGGAAATTGGCATCTTGCAAGTGGCTCGGTTGTGACCTTGCATCTTGCAACGGGAACATACAGAACGGCGCCTCAACCTTTTTGTCTAGTTGAAATCAACCGGCGTAGTTAATAAAATAAAATTCAGATAATGGTTAATTTTAAGATTGGAATGGAAAACTTACAATTGTTTCTCCACGTGAAAGGAAACGCTGCTTTCGTGGCCTTCCCGGTGGGCGTTTTGTTGATGGCGGATAAATATGTATTGTGCTAAGTGCTGAATTTTCACCTGGCAGTGCGTTTAGCTCGACAGTTGGGTTAATAGACGCAGCATATACATGTTTCCAGTATTCACTTGAGTAAGTTATTGCCACCAAAGATTCTACACGAACTTTTGCAACCAAAGCCGCACCAATTGCGTGTGCACATGGTACTTGTAACATCTAGAATTCAAAACAGTTGCATTCTTTTTTATCAAGGTTCACCAAAAAAGATTTTCCTTCCTTGTCGTGGACTTCGAATTGCATAACGTTGATGTTGTGGACATCAAAACCTGCAGATGTTTCAAAATTTTCAGCAAGGATTTGGAGGATCTTGGGGGTTAAGTTATCGTCAAGTGTATTTGCTTCTTCTCGGCGTTCAGCAAACCAACCCATCAGCTTTGATCTTATCCACTCAATCATTGGGACCACCGGCATCTCCCTAGCATCCTTAATTACAGCATTCCAAGACTCTGCAATATTGCTCGTCATGATGTTGTAGCGGTCTCCTGGAAAATGTGCACGTGCCCAATGCGCGAACCCAATATTGATAAAATACTCAGCACACGATGCGTCCATCACTTTGATTTTGTTAAAAATCTGATAAAAATCTGCTAGTCTAAACGTTCTGGCTGCCGTTGCCACTAAACCAGGGAGGTGGCGACCACTGAAATTGGACTTAATGTTCCTTTTTAGGTGAACCACACATGCACAGTGTTTGGCCTGTGTGTAAACCTGAAATATAAACAAATAACAAATTAGTTAACCAACTATTGTTGTAATATATGATAGGGTAAGTTGTAAATGCTTTAAACTTTAATAATGGTAATTTTGTTTGTTAACAAATAGCCAAACCTTATGTAGACCAGCGTAAATAGATGCATGTCTATCAGAGACAAACACCAATTCTTGCTCGTTGGGGACAACCAAAGTTAGCTTCTTGAAAAACCATTCCCAAGCCTTGTCATTCTCGCTATCAACAATTGCAAAAGCTAGTGGAAATATTTTGTAATTTCTGTCTTGTGCGGATGCGGTTAAAAGACATCCTGCATATTTTCCTTTCAAGTGGGTTCCATCAATCACAACCACCTTGCGCATAAAGGTATAACCGCTTACAGACGCTCCTAGGGAGAAGAACATGTATTTGAATCTTTGGCCAAGATTCTCAGCAAATGCAGTTTCCAATGCTACAATTGTGCCTGGATTTGAAACCACTAACTTTTGTAAGTAGGTAGGGAGTTTATTATAAGAATTCTCCGCTGATCCGTTTGCATAGTCCATAGCAATCTCCCTGGATTTCCAAGCTTTCCAATAAGAAATTCTTACATCATGGTCACCACGCAGAATATCTCTAATTTCTTTTGGACTTGGTCCACTTCCTGCCCCTCCATATTTTGACCTAAGAAAACCTCCTATAACGGCTATTGTAGCTTGTCTCTCAAAACCACCTCTTTCATCAACCGTACAAGAATGTGTTGTGTGTGCACGACGTATCTCGAACATGTCTGAAGCGTCTACCCAAGCAGTATATACTCTCCATCGACAAAAGGCCCCACGACACTTTAGTTCCATCTTTTTTGTTGTTGACCTTGTAGTTTTGATCTGAAACTTTTTGTCAATTGCGTAGAGTGCCATATGGTTCTTAAAGGATTGACGGTTTGTAAATATCATGCCAACGAATAAGTCGTTTGACTGAATAGTGTTTCCTACATTGAAAAACGTGAAAAACTTAGTTTCGTTAATATATTGCACATTTTTTATAAAATATCTTACAACCAAAAAGGTAGCAGGTAATACAAACATTAAAGCGTAACATTGAAAATAGCAACAACATAACAATTTAACCATATATGACAACAAACACTTGGTTAAATCTTCCGAAATCGGTCCTGCAAGCATCTTCTTAAAACCCCCGATAGAGCCGTTTAGTTGATAATATTTCACACACTTATTTATATGAGATATGTCATTTTTAACACCCACCATGAGTTTCCCTCTCATCCGGAGAACTGTATCCTTCTTCACTTTCACCAACTTGACCATTACCATTTGCCATTGGATTGATGTTCAATGATAGAGTAAGATAAGGTTCAACTGACATTGGTGGAGTCAGGTTTGTGGCGGTTGTAGTTTGAGTACACACTATCTCCACAGCTGGATCGTTTTCACCTTGTTAAAAATATAAACAAATTGGTTAGTCAGGTGTATAAGAATTTTTTCCATCCCAAATGTAAATACAATATGTGAGTGTCATCTTCACCTATCATCGGTGGTGTTGGTGATTGAATACCACTAATGTCTTCGGGCAGTATAACAGTAATTGGAGTCGGGAGTAGAGCAAGGTTATGCTCAATCTCAAAGTCAGCCATGAGGCAAATTTCACTTGAAGATCCAGTTGAGGAGCCATCTCCACTATCATCAGAGATTAGTATGATGGTGTTGGTGGTGGAGGGTGCTTGAGGCGGGAACCCCAACATAGTTTCATCCCCACCAAGCAGATAAGCATCATCATCTTGTTCATAGTTATCACTCATCATACCATCCCAGAATATAGAAGAATATGTGTCTCTGCCATTGCTCATGTCCCATTGTGGCTGCATGTAGTTGTCCAAGAGGTTCAAACCAACATCCCCCAACTGGTGAAAAGTAATCCGTGGGGCAAAAGTTGTTGGTCCCACGCCAGGTTGTAACCCTATATTTTATGACATTGCAACAAACAAAATAGATTTCAGTAAATAATCATTCTAACATCTAAATATATCTATAGCAGGTAACAACATCATATCTTTACTATATTTGGTATCAACTATATTAAGATAGTATTCTAATTATTTGTTTGTATAATGAATGTTATTTATCTATATTACCCAGTTGATGAAAGCCATTAGCCTGAGTTGAAGATGAACCGACTTGGCCCTTCTGTGAAGGTTCATTTGTCCCTACATTAACGAATTGATTCACATTCATTAGACCAAATTAATGTCAAGCAATCATAAGTTTCAAGTTCACAAACCAAGCAAGCTTGTTATTTTTATTTGAGATTACTAACCTGCTGCTCTTGCGTGCCTCACATTTCTTGTATGTCCATTGTTATTTGTCCCAGAGAGATCCATGTCCGGATTACCTTCATTTTGAGTTATGACGTGGGTAACATTAGGCGGAGGTGGAACATAAGGGATTTCCTGAACAGGGTTTGAGTAAAGCATTTCAAAGTGAACTCGGTGCAAGATTTGCATCTCCTGTTCAGTGAAAATTTCTTCAAGTACCCTCTGCACCCCAACTATATGTCTTCCAGTAACCAACTCTGTGAAGGTTAACAATTTTGATTAGCATTTTAGTCAATAAGCCTTTTTAATCTTATAAGAGGTATACAATTACCGTTGTAGTCAGCAAGGTTTCTGCGCCTATCATCTTCTGTTGCAGCTTCAGTTAGATAGGTAATCCTACTAACAGAGAATGGCATCCTGGCCTGGAACTCGTACAACGCAACAGCTTGTGCACCGTACGTTACACACATGGTTAGATCTGGGAAACGGCTTCTTGTAGTCATGAACCCAATATAATCACTGGTTGACCGTAGGTTTGACGGAGGGCCAGTGTTAAGAACAGGCACACTAATCATATCCGGTATGAGTTTTGGTGTTCTGTATGTCAGCGCTAAAGGAGTAGTGGTATCTAGCAAGTACCTTCTCCGGACGTGGCCAACAACAGATTCCAAAGTGTCCTCGTTATTGGCGTGTATGGAGAATCCTATATCTGAGGATTCACTACGGAATTCCCAACGGCCATAAGTCGTGATAATCCAGTCTCCTCTTAGCAAGCGTACTAAGATACTCATCTGATAAGAATAAAATACATTATTTACAGTCGAAATATGTCAAGAAATCACAATATATATTTGCTGATATAAATATTCTTAAAAAGACAAAAGACATTATAAATGTTCTTCGCATGTTTAAACAATATAGATAGAGATTTTGTTTCTAGTTATGTATGATTGGCAAATGGAAAGTGATTGTTGTGGTCCTACCTTAGCGATGTTTCCAAAAAGGGTTCTTTAAAGATTTGATTAAATGTCAACGAGAAATGGAAGTTGAGAATAAATACTCTGAAAGGTTTGTTGATTCGAAGGATGTGTTGAGCTTTATCCTCTGGTTATGTCAATATATGGAGGGGAACATCTAGGTTTAATAATGTATACACAAAAATTACAATAAATTGTATCTATCGATGTCCACTTCTCGAGGTTGAGAATTACCACTTGCGCCGCCTGACACTACCAAAAAAAGAGTTTTGCAGAGTTTTTGCAGGTAGCCTAAACAAAGTAATGATTACCTATATATTTGGCCTACTCCCTAATGATCTTGTTTATATTTTTTTTGGATCTGCAAAGATATTTTCATTGGGTAATATCGTCTTTTCCGTAAGAATATGTTACAGTGATAACACGTTTCCAATCGCATTACATGGTTTCCTAAATATGAATCTCTTCGTGTCTTGTAGGCTACTTGTCCCTTAATTTTAACCATAGTTTTAAAGTTTTTTTTTTTTGATATATAGAGATGACTACTAATGTTGTATTCTTAATTTTCATATTTTCAAAAAATTTAAAAACAATATATTTCAAATATTTTATATTTTCTTTAAAGCTAATTTTGGTAAAAAATGATAAAATACTTCAAAGATATATTAAGACAAAAAAAAATTTAAATGTGGCATACCCCATTGAATCCTAATTATTACTATTAAATTCTCTTCCTTTGGGATAACAATGTTATAGTCAATCACCTTGTTGACCCCCGTCGATCATGGTGGCTTCTTCGTCTTCCTCCGATCAATCACCGCCGCAGCATCAAGTCTTTATCAACTTCCGAGGGATTCAACTCCGGAATAGTTTCGTCAGCCATCTAGCGAAGGCCTTGAGAAAAGATGGAATCAACGTCTTCATCGATAATCACGAAACTAAAGGTAAAGATCTCACCGTCTTTTTCTCGAGAATCGAGCAGTCGAGGATCGCAATCGCGATCTTCTCAAGTCTATATACGGAGTCAAAGTGGTGTTTGGACGAGCTGGAGAAGATCAAGGAGTGCGTTGACTTAGGTAAACTTGTGGTCATACCCATCTTCTTCAAGGTTGAGACTGATGATGTGAAGAATCTTAAAGGAGTGTTTGGTGAAAAGTTTTGGGAATTGGCTAAGAATCATAGCGAAAAGATCCATAAGTGGAAAAAAGCTTTAGAGACTGTTACGGAAAAACTAGGTTTCACTTTAAGCGAAATGAGGTACATATAAACCAAATCTTGAATTTCTTAATGATGTGATATAACTTTTGTTTGGATAGTTTCTGATTGGTTTCTTTCTACTTGTTCTTGCAGCAATGAAGGTGAATTCATTGATCTGATTGTAAAGGAAGTCATAAAAGTGCTATCCGATGTTTCCACGGATCAAAATGTAGGGGAAAAAGTCATAGAAATCCCCATTGAAAATCATCCTTGTGCAGGAGACGAAAAAACAACACCTGACTTGCCTCCTCCTTTGTTTGGCATCAAAACACGTCTTGCGAAATTGGAAGAAATGTTGGATTTTGAGTGCGAGCGCACTCTTACGATTGGTGTGGTTGGTATGCCTGGTATTGGTAAGACCACCTTGACGAAACTACTATATGAAAAGTGGCAACACAAGTTCCTGCGGTGTGTTTTTCTTCATGATGTCCGTAAACTGTGGAAAGACCGCATGATGGATAGAAACATTTTTATGAAAGAGTTGTTGAAAGATGATGACGTGAACCAAGAAGTCACTGACTTGTCACCTGAATCCTTGAAGGCATTTCTACTTAGTAAGAAATCTCTAGTTGTTCTTGATAATGTGAGTGACAAGAAACAGATAGAGGTTCTTCTCGGGGAATGTGACTGGATTAAGAGAGGAAGCAGAATCTTTATCACGACTAGTGACAGATCGGTGATCGAGGGTAAGGTTGATGACACATATGAGGTCCTGAGATTGAGTGGCAGAGACAGCTTTCAGTACTTCAGCTATTTTGCCTTTAGTGGTAAGCTTTGTACACCGGAAGGAAATTTCATGAATCTTGCTAGATTGTTTGCAGATTATGCCAAAGGCAACCCATTAGCTCTCAAGATATTGGGTGTTGAGCTTAATGAAAAAGACAAGACTCACTGGGAAAAGAAACTTTGCGAGCTGTCACAAAGTCCTAATAAGACTATACAAGATGTCTTGCAAATAAGCTATGATGGACTAGGCCAGCTTCAAAAAGAAGTGTTTCTCGATGTCGCTTGTTTCTTTAGATCAGGGGATGAGTATTACGTGAGGTGTTTAGTGGAGTCTTGTGACACTGAGAACATTGATGCTGTGAGTGAGATAAAGGATCTTGCCTGTAAATTCTTAATAAACATTTCTGGCGGACGAGTGGAAATGCATGATTTACTGTATACATTTGGCAAGGAACTTGGTTCACAAGGGTCGCGTAGGCTGTGGAACCATAAAGGTGTTGTTGGTGCATTGAAGAAAAGAGCGGTAAGATAAACCTTCAAACTGTTTGATATCGAGAGAAGCTCACTTACCACTCGAGTGTTCAAGAAACTTATATTTACTAACTTATTGTCTTTAACTGGTTAAGCAGGGAGCAGGCAGTGTGAGAGGTATATTTCTCGACATGTCTGAACTAAAGAAGAAACTTCCTTTGGAAAAATGTACCTTCAGCGGAATGCGTAATCTTAGGTACCTTAAATTCTATAATTCTAGTTGCCATCGGGAATGCGAAGCTGACTGTAAACTAAACTTCCCTGAGGGCCTTGAATTTCCATTGGAGGAAGTACGATATCTCTATTGGCTGAAATTCCCTTTAAAGAAGCTTCCAAAAGACTTCAACCCCAGGAATCTTACTGACCTGAACCTACCTTACAGTGAGATTGAAGAGGTTTGGGAGGGTGTTAAGGTATGTCTCTGGTTTAACTTAGTTTTCTCCGTTATGGTTACTAGATTTGTAGTCTCAGTTTTTCTGTCTGTTCATTGCAGGATACACCAAAGTTAAAGTGGGTTGATCTTAGCCACTCAAGCAAGTTATGCAATCTGTCAGGGTTACGAAATGCTGAAAGTCTCCTAAGACTGAATCTTGAAGGTTGCACGAGCTTGCAGGAGTTGCCCCAGGAGATGAAACGTATGAGACGTCTTATATTCCTCAACATGAGAGGATGCACAAGTCTCCGGTTTCTTCCACATATGAATTTGATCTCGCTGAAAACTCTCATCCTCACCAACTGCTCAAGTCTTCAGGATTTTCGGGTAATTTCGGATAATCTAGAAACTCTACACTTCGATGGAACTGCAATTGATCAACTTCCTACAAACATGGGGAAACTCCAGAGACTGATTGTATTGAACTTGAAAGACTGCAAAAAGTTGGTGGCAGTTCCAGAATGCTTGGGGAAGCTGAAAGCTCTGCAAGAACTGGTGCTATCTGGTTGTTCAAAGCTCAAGACATTTCCAGTTCCCATTGAAAACATGAAATGCTTGCAGATTTTATTGCTTGATGGGACAGCAATTACAGACATGCCAAGGATATTGCAGTTCAATAGCGAAATACCCCGTGGTATTAATGGCCTATCCTCATTGCGTCGTCTATGCTTAAGCGGGAACAATATGATCAGCAATCTGCAAATCAACATCAGTCAACTATGTCATCTAAAATGGCTTGACTTAAAGTACTGCAAGAACCTCACATCAATTCCATTGCTTCCGCCAAATCTAGAGATCTTAGATGCACATGGCTGCAAGAAGCTGAAAACAGTCGCGTCACCTATGGCTGTTCTTAAGCTTATGGAGCAGGTTCAGTCTAAATTCATTTTCACCAACTGCAACAATCTGGAAGAGGCTGCAAAGAGTAGCATCACATCGTATGCTCAAAGGAAAAGCCAGCTAGATGCAGTTAGATGCTATAAAGAGGTCTCATTCCTCACTCTATCTAATCAAAACTTTTTAACAGAGTATTATAAGTTTTTCTGTTTCTGTGTTACTTTTGCAGGGAAATGTTTCAGAAACTTTACTCATCACTTCCTTTCCAGGAAACGAAGTACCTTCATGGTTCAACCACCGCACAATTGGTAACTCGTTAGAGCTAAAGTTTCCGCCACATTGGTGTGACAACAGGCTTTCAACATTAGTTCTATGCGCCGTTGTTACATTTCCTTACACTCAAGATCAAATCAGCCGTTTCTCAATAGAGTGTACTTGTGAGTTCAAAAACGAACTTGGAACATGTATACGTTTCAGCTGCGTTATTGGTGGAGGTTGGATCGAACCACGCAAGATTGATTCGGACCACGTGTTTATCGGCTACACGAGTTGCTCACAGATAATAAATCATGTAGAAGGGTCGTTGCAGTCGCGAGACCATCAGAAATGTGTTCCTACAGAGGCTTTTATCGAATTCAAAGTGAGAGATGGACTAGGTGAGATTGTAAATTGTGGTTTAAGTTTGGTGTATGAGGAACCAAACCATGTTGTTAGTGAAGGGAATAGTAATGAAACTTCTTCAAGGAGAGATGTGTCGATAGTGAGCGTTGCTTCTGGGTTTTTGTCCATTGTTTTGAGGTTTCCATGGGTAGGTGTCGTTTTCTTTTTTGTTTATGGGTTTGCTAGATTTTTTCGTTAAATAACTAACTAGAATTCTATGTTCCTAGGATAGAACTCTATATTGTCTAAATAGAATTATGATAGAATATAGAATTCTAGATTCCTAAGACAGTTATTCTATATGTTTCAATTACAGTTGTATATTTTAGTGATGTATTTGATGTTTTGTAATATAATTATTATTTGTCGTAATAGAATTGTGTGTTTATAGGATAGAATTATAAATTTTAATTTCATGGAAGATTTTTATATTTTGTGATATAACTTGATGTCCTGCGATATAATTTAGAGTTCGCCTTAGTGCACTACCCCAGAAAAAGTAAAGTGAAAGTATATACAATATTGGATAGGAATGCTTGCTTAAAAGTAATTTTTTCTACTATTGATACTTTGATTGTTAACCAATTGGTTAACGAATATAAATGTATTTGACTGATGAACTAAAACTTGTTGAACATTAGAAAAGTATACCAAATTTTACATTGGAAAACTACATTTAATATTGAACAAATTATCATATAAAATATGTTGATAATTAAAAATTGTTTAGTGTAAATTTTAAAATTAAGTTCAATTTATTAACAACTCATATTTATTTTTTAAAACAAAAAAAACTATATGGTTAATTAATCATAATTTTTCCAACTAAAATTATAATTAAGTAAGTTGATTTATTTTACATAGTTGATTTATATTTTCTTCGTTGATTGTTTGCTCTATTGATTTATTTAAACTACTGACTTATTTTCTTATGTTCGTCGACTTAATTTTCAGCTTGCTCGACTTATTTTCAACTATGGATTTATATTTGTATTGGTTGATTTTTTCCTTTGTCGAGTTATATAACCATTGACTTATTTTTTTATGTTCGTCGACTTAATCATCAGATTCGTCGATTTATTTTCAACTATGAATTTATATTTGTATTTTGGTTGACTTTTTTCTTTGTCGACTTATATAATCATTGACTGATTATTTTTGTGTTCGTCGACTTCTTTTCAACTGTTGATTTATATTTGTTTTGGTTGACTTTTTTCTTTGTCGACTTATATAACCATTGATTTATTATTTTTATGTTCGTCGACTTAATTTCTTGTATTCATCGATTTATGTTACACTATCGATTTATTTTACACTATCGATTTATTTTAAATATTTATTAATTTTAAAAATTATTTTAATTTTTATTTAAAACTGAAAAATCAAATTATTTTGTTTTAAAAAAATTAGATAGATTAATGATTAACTAATAGCCTAATAGTAAAAATATCATTTCAAACTAAAAATAGGGTAGTTTTCAAATATAAACAAATTTGGTATAGTTTTCAAATTTTCAAACAAATTTAGGGTACTTATCCAATTCTCCCATGAATAAACGAAGTGTATTAGTGAAAGAAAAAAAAACACAAACCTTAAGAATAACATCCTGATGCACGACGACATATATTAACAAAGTGCAGTATTGACTTTGAGTATTTGACAAGGCAATGTAATTAGGATACTAACACTTGACTTTGACAAGGCAATGTAATTAGGGTACTAATTCTATAATGTTATATATATACAAGTGCGACACTTGGTTGCACGATTAATATCAAGCTGATCCATGGTGTTCTTATGGTTTAAAGAACTATATAATATTAATATACTAGATAATCAGTTATTTAATAATATCGTGCAATCAATCTATGGTTAATGACTAGAGGCAGCATTAGACTCGTAAACTTCTGTTTTTGTTGGTGTTGTTCATGTGTTACGTAGTCACGCGTTGACGGCTTGACGCAAAGGCCACAAAATTAAATTTTTACCAAATTATAACTTTTATGATCCAAGGAAAAAATTTCGAATTTAATATTAATTTCTTATATATAAGCAGTCGCATAAACCAAACAATGATGTTCTCCTTACAAATTTAATTATATAAAATCAAACAGAAAAATATTAACCAAAAAGATAGATTGCATTATTAATGCAAAGGAATCAAATGAAATCGGAACAAACAAAAATAAGAACATTTTCAAGTGGAAAAAATTTCACATAATAAATTGATTAAAGCGACCTAGCTCATATAGAATGCATGCATGATCATCATCATCTAAATAATAATGCGATCATCTTGATCACCATTTGGGAGGAGCAGCCTTGGGACCGGTGAAGTAGAAAGGTCCAACGCTAAAGAGATTCAAGTGCTTGTCAGGGTGGTAACGGTATCCGTACAATGACAAGGGAACTCCGGTGAGACCCTTGTTGACGTTGGTCGGGTTCTTGCAAGTCTCTACCGGAGATGTGTAGAGCTTGACTTGGCAGTAAGCTATGTCCTTGATGTTAGTCAAAGACACGTAGAAGTATCCTTTATAGTTAGTTGGATCGCTGTAGATCACAACCACCTTCTTGCTCTTTCCGTATGATGCTGGCTCGGAGCACTCAATCTTTATCTTCGCTCCTACAAGAATCCAAATTAACCGGAAATGTTATAATTAGTAACTTCATTGTTAATAATAGATATTTTTCATTAGGAAGCCGTAAGTATGTATTAATCTTATACTGTACCTAGAATTGGGTAGGTTTCGTAGCCGTTTTTGCAAAGGACGATACCATCAACGGCTTTAAGGATCTCTGGGACGTATGGCTTGGTCGGTGGAGGTGGAGATAAAGGCGGCCTTGTGGGTAGGGGTGGAGCTAGAGGTGGCCTTGTGGATGGAGGTGGAGATAGAGTCGGGGGTGGAGGTGGAGGTAGAGGTGGAGCTAGAGGAGGTGGAGGTAGAGGTGGAGCTAGAGGTGGCCCTGTGATTGGCGGTGTGGAGGTGGAGGCGACCTTGTGGGTAGAGGTGGAGATCGAACTATGGGTGGAGGCGGAGGCGACCCTATGGGTGGAGGTGGAGATAGAACTATGGGTGGAGGTGGAGGCGACCCTATGAGTGGAGGTGGAGGTGGAGATACTGGCCGTATCGCACTAGGTGGAGCATGGGTTGATTTTGGGACATATGCTGATGGAGGAGAATAGCTTGGAGACTTTTTGTAAACCGGAGGAGATGAGGGAGAGTAGTAATCAGCAGTGGCTATGGTGGCCAAAGAGAGGAGGAAAATAGTAAAGGAGGTGCATGTGATTGCCATTGCAGAGCCTCTGTGGTTTTTCATTTGCTTTGCGTTAGGCAAGTTCGTCTGAAGTAAGATGAGGAAAACGATTTCATCAAATGAGATTTTATAGGAAAAATGTTAAAAGGGGGGAGGGGGATGTGTTATTAAGAAATTAATTTGTGTAGAGTTTATTGATTTTAGAAGTTAGAGAGATTTTATAAGGATAGTGGATTCTAAGGAATATGTCTATCAAAATTCAAAAAATTATATCTTCAAATTGGAGAAATGGTTTTAATGGGGTTTGAAATTTTTAGTATGTCTTGTCTTTCTTCCGATTCATGTTTTTGTTCATTTTTATTAACAAAACAAAGTTTTGGTTCTTGTGATTTTGTCATAAAAATGCATGTATATCAAAATTGTTTTTCGTTTACTGGATTGTTAAAGGGAAAAACTCCAAAAAATACCCCAACTTAATAATATTTGCTAAAAAAATACATGAACTTTTGCCGTTGCTAAAAAAATACACCAAGTAAATTATATTTCCAGATTAATACTCGAACTTGAGTAATTGTGTAAGTTTCACACCCCATGGTTAACGGACGTTAAGTTCTGCGAAAATCTGTTAGTTTAATTAATCACGTGGGTTTGCCATAATATGAAAACCTATTTTTGCCCTTCTCTATTTCTCCAAAACATTGTTTGTGAAGAAGCTTTAATGGCGTTAACAAAGAAACGATTCGTAACAAAATCGAACGAAGATGAATTAGTGTTAGGATTAGCAGCAGTAAGATTCACAAGAGAAAAGTGATTTTGATTTCGAGCAGTGTAGGTGAATCTCTATCTAGATTGACGGTGAAAATTTGGGTAACTGAATCGTCGGCAGTGAATTGTTCGTTGAAGGGACAACTATACATATCAATAATTTCTTCTTCTTCCTCCGTAAAATCTCGCCTTGAATCTCTGCCTTTGTTTTGATTTTGAAATGATATGATTTGAGTAATAAATCCATTTGTTTTACAGATTCGAGTTTTTATTGGTGTTGATATAATGAGTCTTTATCTTGTATCATAATCAATCAAAGAAGCTAAAAGTGTCCATTTTTTATTCGAAGTTATGTTTTTGCAAGTGACTTCAAACAAAAGAGTCAAGAATCATGTCGCAAATTATTAAGATCTGCTCTTTAAACTACTTCGTCTTCTTATCAACAATTTACAACAAAAATTCAAAGGCATAAAGAAGCAAAACAGTAAAAGAAAAAAAATACTATAAGCATTGATTGTCTCGTTGTTTCTTCTCAACCATCTTCCTCTATTTCTCCGCAAGCTTATCTAGTAGACAAAACAACATCACTTCCACCAATCAACAACCTTGAAACGACCTTCCGATCTGTCTCAAATCGTGCATTCCCATTTTTTTTCTATGCTATGAGTCGTTGTCTCTCTTGCTGAAATAGATTTTGAATTTGAGAGGAGAAGATGAAATTGAGAATTGGAAATTAGGGTTAAGGATTTTGTTTCGATTTGGGGAAAATAGAGAGGGGGCAACAATGGGTTTTCTTACTATTGTAAACCCACGTGGTTAATTAAACTAACAGTTTTTCTTAGATTTGTGATAGAGCTTAACGTCCGTTAACCAGAGGGTGTGAAACTTACACGATTACTCAAGTTCGAGTATTAATCTGGAAATATAATTTACTTAGTGTATTTTTTTGGCAACGGAAAAAGTTCATGTATTTTTTTAGCAAATACTATTAAATTGGGGTATTTTTTGGGGTTTTTCCCGTTGTTAAACTGAATGGATGATATGTTTCACAAGATCTAGGTTCTTGTGCGGTGGTTTACATATCTTTAGGGCGGATCCAGGAAAAAAATCTATATAAGGCAAAATTATATACATCAATATTAAAGGGCAATTTCCAAAAATACCACTTTTTAAAGTTTTTTTCCAAAAATACCACCTTAAAGTTTTTTTTTCCAAAAATACCACATTTTTTCCAAAGTTCCAAAAATACCACTTTTTTAAAATTCATTTTTTAACATTCAAAACTAAACTCTAAACCCCAAACTCAAATTCTACCCCATAAAACTATACCCTAATTTTGGAATAGTTAACCTAAACGCAAAAAAATTAAATTTTAAACCTTAAAAATCAACTTTTTAAAAAATGATATTTTTGGAACTTTGGAAAAAATGTGGTATTTTTGGAAAAAAAACTTCAAAGTGGTATTTTTGGAAAAAAAACTTCAAAATGTGGTATTTTACGGAATTTCTCAATATTAAACATTAATTTTATTTTATTTTATTTTATAGAACAAATATTACATTAAGTATAAAAATTTTACGTTTTTAAAAAACTGGATCAAACTAAGTGATATATAAAAAATATGCTTCTGAATTTAAATATAAACATTGACATAAAATGTACATAGCACATATAATCTTTATATCAATAATAATAAAAATAAATAATCAAAAGTATACCTTCTAATTATTATTTCATGTAAATGTTGAAAGACTATAGAAATAATTAGGTGTATATTAGTCTTTGTACCTTAAATTAGGTGGGTAACATTGAGTAAAATCAAATTAGGTGAGTAACATTAATTTGATACATTATGACGAAAATGCCCTTAATGAATTGATTAATGAAAATTTAGTAAAAAAATTACTGAAGTAAAAAACTTATTACATTAAAAATATATTACCATAAAAATTTCCTAAGAATCCATTACATTAATGTAGATCCGGATTTCATTCTGATTGATCACGATTCCATTTGATGATCTTTCATTAATTCTGGGCGTATGAAATTGATCTTCAATATCTCCGTTATATACTATAAAATGGACACACTGCATATACAAAGGTTTCATTAGTATACATACGAAATATATCAAAAGTTGTTGTAGTAAAGGAGAGAAAGAGAGAATTGTGTTGTGTATTATTCCATGAGAAGTATAGAGTATATATAGGGATACAATACTAAGAGAGGAACTAGGGTTTAGGAATACTCTAGAACATGGGCCTCTAATGGGCATCCACTAAATGGGTTTATAACACTCCCCCTTGGATGCCATTAGAGTAAAAATAATCCTAATACGCATAAAATGTTGCCTCATTAAAACCTTACCAGGAAAACCCAATTGGGACAAAACCATGGTTAAGGAAAAAGAGTGAAACGCGCTTTTACTCCCCCTGATGAGTACATAACTTGAGATCTTCATGACGATGCAAACTTGTTTCTTGAAAGTAGTAGCTGGAAGTGTCTTAAAAAATAAGTCCGCCAAAGTTTCGCTTGAACAATCTCTAGAACATGCACATCGCCATTCTTCTGCAACTCATCAGTCTTCTAGATGATTCATCTAGATCATTCTCTTTGTTTATCTCAATATCATTAATGCATGATATTCTTTTGAGAGATTGATAAATTTTTATATATCATTATAATGATAACATTCCTCTATAAGTGTCTATCATTTGCGTGTTCTTTGATGTCTCGTTAAAAACCTTTCATAGAAAAACCCAATGGGATAAAAACTATGATAAGGGAAAAAGAGTACATCCACGCACATCATTATATTTCTCCCCCTCGGAAACATCTTCTTCAAGAGATGAATTCCGATCATATATGCTATCTCTTTTGAATTATTATAAGAATAACATTAATGAACAAACTCATATGATATCTCATATCATTGGACTTCTGGTCCATAACATCCTTTCCTTATAGAAGATCATATTTTGATCTATTTGGACTTAAGGCCTAAATTTCATATATGTACAATTTTCTAAACATTTTTCTTGTACATAATATTCATGCTCTTCTTGTAAAAGCTATTATATTTGACTTTCCTTTATGTCAAATACATATTTCAATCATGAAATAAATCATTGAATTGCTCTAATCTCATTTTATGTATAGTACTTCAAGACCAAATATATATGAGCATTTTTCTGTAATATCCTTCAAGGATCTTTGAACATAACATCTTTTCGCTAGATGATTAATTTGGGATATCTGAAGATAATTTTATCTTTCCAAATCCTTTCTTCAGATTTTTCATTGTATATAGATCTCTTCAGGAGTTCTAATGATGTTCAAATCATCAACATACATTATACAAATCATTTAGCAAATCTCTTTAACAATGTATAAATTGTTAAAATCCAAAAATGAATTTTCTTCTAACAATTAAATCCTTCTGGGACTTTCATGTAAATATCACTATCTAGTGATATTTTATCATATATTATCATCATCGTACTACTTATGATAAACTCTGTCGGAGTTTCGATGATCTTCAAATTAAGGATCCAATCGATCCATAACATTTTGATATATACATGGGTACATTGATTAACCTTATGAAATTCACTTTCAGGTTATACCCCATGTAACATATTTGATTCGATCGAATACCTAAAGTTTTCGATAATAAACTTTTGAAATCATTAATCCTCCATGGATATATCCTTCTAGGATTTTCAAATAAATTTCATTATCTAGTGGGACATATCAATAAGATATAAACTATAAATCAAGCCTTTCTTTTTCTTGCCAAACTGATAATGAACTTGAAAGTAGTTGCATCCACCATATGAGAGTAAACCTCTTAATAAGCTAAAGTTCAAGATCCTGTGAAATTTTCACTATTCTTTCACATAAAGGCTTGTTTATCTTCCACTGATTTTACACTTCAAGTGTATGGACTACTGATCCAAAATTCTCTACAAGAGATTATAAGTCTATTTCTTCCTTTCTATGATTAGCCAATCATTACTTTGTGTACACTTTTAAATAGACTTTCTTGATCCTCTTTTTCATAATATCAACTGCTTTCTCAATGCATGCAAAAATATTACGACGTCGATTTTGCTTTTTGATTCCATTTTATTTATGACATGACATAACTATTTGAGATCTCTTTATTCTCAGGTACCTGAATTTATGTCTATGTCATGTTTCTCTTCAGGAGATCAATCGTATATATAAGTGTTTCCTCAATCTAACCATTGTGAATTAAGCTCCTTTTTTTTTTTGAGGATTCTTATATTTGGAACCAAATAGGTCTATCACGCTTCATGCGATCTTTAGACTCATTAGCAGTTTGATATTGTCCTTTTGGGACATCAATTATAATTGGAGCATTACAGCTGGTAAGTGACTTTATCACTCTATATGGGTCATAAAAGCATTTGGCAATCAATGCTATAAGCTCTGAGATGAATTATCCTTTGGACTTCTAATTTACATTTTTTTTTTTTTTTAGTCCGAGGATCAATGATAATTCATTGCAGCTTATTTTATTTTCCAGCTGTTTATTTTCTCCCCATAATGTTGGAAAGACTGACTTATTACAGTCTACAAATCAGGCCTTATTTAAATCCTTCAAGGATGGCTCTAGATTATTAATATCAATGGAGATTTATATCCAACATATATTCCCATCTTTATTTAAGGATCCATCTTAAAAATTATGTGGTGGAGCAACTGGAATGTATATCGTACATCCAAGATCCTAGATGGAAAATAACTGGTTATGACCCAAAACCAATTATAATAGGGGACAAATATTGATTATTTATTGGCATGATGCGAATTATGTATGAACATGTGCTACCATATGTTCAACATTTATCCTAATTGATGTTGTAATCATTAAAGGCTCATGAATTCACTAGAGTTATTAAGATGCACGATGGGTGATCAGCCCTGCAACATCTCAACATTCTAGAAAATTCATAGATTCCAATTCTATTAGCCTCATGAAAACCATATATTAATTTATCTTATCAGCAAACATCACATGACAAATCATTACAAAGAATCTTGTAGTTCTTCAATGATTGTCTACATATATTACTTTTCGCATCACTATTGAATCGTAATGGTCTAACCGATTCATGCCAAATAAAAATATATTTCATAAACTTCTGATTTACTATATCTTTTCATCTCCATTCTACAAATCTTTGTGTAGTACAAAATACAAGTAGTTTCACAAAAATACTTTTGCTCTTTGGAAATACTAAGGTATTTACATTTCCTTTACTTGTTGTCTCAAGATGATTTTTTTCTAAAAATCTCATAAATTTATGTTATGAAAGATTCGTATGAACATAGTCTTATGAATCTTCTGGATTCATGTGAACATAATCTTCTGGATGTTTCACTTATTATGGTATGTGAGATTCTTTAACTCTCCTCCACGAGATGATAACACTGATTTTATCAATCTTAAATTGAATCCCTTTTTAGAATCAGTAACATATCCTGCTCGGGACATGTATTATACCTTAAATCCTTATAACTTTTGAGACTTATGAGAATCAATGCATAAATATACCAACTACATTCCCATATGCAATATTATCAATGTGCTCTTCTGGAGCATTTATATATATGCTCTGGTTGAGCATTCAATAAGCCATGTACTACCTTGTATTGTACTCTCAATAGATTCGTTCATTTTCAAAATGATTCACATATCTTTGACTTATAACCATCTCAATTTTCTCACTTCTGGTGAAAATATGAGTTCCCGATAGAGACTTTTCGATTTTGGATCTCGATCTTGACCATGACCACATTCATATCCACTTTCACATTATGACTCATTCCATAGCAATTTCTTCAACAAATACTAGTGGTATTGCCATTTTCTTCTTTAGTATATGATATGACATTCGCTTCATGGAATGGTGCTTAACAACAAAATACATCATATGTTCAATCTCAATGAGATAAGATATAAGTTCTGAAAAACTTCTTAAATCTCTTTTCACAAATTACTGTCCACACGACAACATTACTTGCATGAAATTAAGTTTAAGTATGTCTCTCTAAGATATATCAAATTGCAAGTAATTCTGAACATAGGTGAATTATATTCACTTAAAGACTTCATGTCTTGTAGGTAATATCAACCAATCATTTTAGGCTTTAGGAAATATCACATTCTGGTGATCATACATTTTCTTTAAGAGTTGCTTTGAACAAAATCTTTATGGTCAAGCGGTTACCTTAGTGAACTTTCATAATCAAATAGTGAATAGTGATCATAATCTTCTGGATTTGTCACTTATGGTCTTTGTGAGATTCTCTAATTCTCACCCTCGAGATCATACTCAAACATTGATCATAATAAAGTAATAAACTATGTGATTTTAGATTCTCTTGTAAAGAAATAATCATGATTTTGATTTGATCAACACGCATATATGGATATGCTATCAAACGAATCATAAAATCAATTTATAAAAGATATGTTTAGCATAAATCAAAGTAATGCCTTAGATTACTTGTTATAATTATTGCTATAATTAAAGAGAGGAGACGTCGACTTACTTGAAAAAGTATTCGAAGATTTTATCGGAAAAAAAAATTCGGCCAAAATATTCACGTATACTTGTCAAAAGTGGTTCCTCCTCCACACATGAATGACACGAGCATCACTGGCAATCAACGAATTTCCAACAAAATTTATTAATTTCAGTTCAAAGAAGCATTAACAAGTGAATAATGAAAACAATATACACCAAAACATATGAATCAACACATGTATGAATACTAGGTAACATATGGAGCAAAAAAAAAAAAAAAAAAAACTCAATCCGTTCACAAATATAAAGCACCGTAACTCATACCATAATTATTATGCATATCCATAATTATTATGCATATATTAAATATGAGCCGATGAGATATAATTTATAAAACATGCGCTTACGACAAAACAAGTCATGCATAATTTATTTAACGTGAGATAGTTTTATTTCATAAATTATCATCTCGATTTAACATAATTTGTAAACCAATATGTTTACTTATGTTAAATAAGATATACTTAGATAAGCATAAATCAATCGAGCAACATGTTTCTTATTATAATTTATGTTAACTTTAGGTGTGAGTTATAAACTAACTTTGGTTTGACACCTAAACGAACCAGAAAAATTAAACCAAGTCAACTAAATGTCTAAACCAAATTGATACTTCAATCGGTGTCAAACTAAACCATAAAGCAATAAGCGTTAACCTAGATTTAATAAGCGTTACTGATCAAACAAATCGTTAGCCAATAACGCATGAGCTAATCGATTATAAAGGATGAAGTTACTTATCTCATCGGAAATAGACGCAGTGGTGGTAAGATGGAGACGTTGGAGAAAAACTTGGACAACGGTGAAAACAAGAGGTAACGTTGATTTAGGGTTTGGGTTTAGACGGCTAGGGTTTAATTTAGTGGTTAGGGTTTACTCAGCTAGTTAGAACTCGTGCTGATAACGTGTTGTAGTAAAGGAGAGAAAGAGAGAATTGTGTTGTGTATTATTCCATGAGAAGTATAGAGTATATATAGGGATACAATACTAAGAGAGGAACTAGGTTTAGGAATACTCTAGAACATGGGCCTCTAATGGGCATCCACTAAATGGGTTTATAACAAAAGTAAAGTAGTTCACTATTTTATGTAAAATAGTTCACTATTTAAGTATTAATAGTTCATTATGTTAAGAAATTGTATATTATATAATTATGTTGAAAAGTATGTGTAAAAGTTTTTGTATTCTTTGAAAACCCATTCAAAAAATAGTTTATATAAATCTTTGAATTTTTTTTGAAAAGCTTTATATAATAGTTTTTTTTGCGAATCAGAAATAAAGTAAAAATAAGGTAATTTGCATTTTTGTTGAAGTATTAACTTTTTTTAGTTTTAACACTTTTTCTATTTTAATAATTTACATTGGCATATATGGTTTTTGGTTTGACTTTAAGAAATATGTTAATTAAAAACTAAAAAATATGTTAACGTGCCTTTTTGTTGTTTAACTTAATGGTATTTATATTATTTTTTAAACAATTTACATTAGAGTTTGATTTGCCTTTTAGAAATATGTTAATAAAACAATAACAAATATGTTAATGTGTCTTTATTTTATTGGTTTAACATAATTGTAGTATTTTGACACATGTCATCATCTCGATCGATATTAGACACATGTCACCATCTAATGAGTTACAATTTTGAAGAACACTCCTTTATATAATAAGATTAGACATTTTTTATAAATAACTCCGATGTAGGTCTTGGATTGATATATTAATAATCCTCTCCTCATATCAAAGACCACACAAACTCGTGTCATTGTACCTCCAGCAAAATTTGGCTCCCATCTTGTAACGCCATAACCTCCAATGAAACCCGCCGCCTAACTTTTCGCGTAGTTAGGAAGACTTTCAATACAAACCACTCCTAATCGTAAGGTCATCTTGCAGCGTTTTCCTCCCACAACAAACATGCGAACATCCACTGTTCTAGGTCCACCTTTTCGGAACCTATGCTCTAATACCAATTGTAGGTTTTCCAAGTTTATATACAACTCTCTTCATTAGTATGATATTATCCATTTTGGATCCATGTGCCAAAATCCGCACAGATTTATTTTTGGTTTCATTCCCAAAAAACTTCATACTAATTGAAATTTGACATGACTTATATATTAGACTTTATTTGTTTAAACTTCAAATGCAAAACTTGGATTGATATCCCAATATATCTTTTCTTACATATGGATCATGCCTCTGCCATTAGGGCCAAACTCATATAAAGGCTTTATATATATCTTTGACATTTTAAACATTGTGTTTTACGAGTAAAAATGTAAAGAATCTATATTCTAACAACAATAGATTTGAACAAAATCATAAAATCAATACAAACAAAACCATTTGTAACAATGGATTTTGAATGAAATTGGTAAATCATCAAGCCAATAACATTGAATTTTACTAAAAATATACTCTCTCCGTTCCTTAAAGATAGATGGTTAAGGTTATGCACACTTATTAAGATAACGCCTTAATTTCTACGAAATACAGTTTTCAATAAAGTTTAACCAATAGTATTTCAATATTTATCTTGAAGTTTGTAAAAGTGCATAGAAAACAGTAAAAATTCTTTCTTTTTGGAACAAAATTTTTTTGTAAAGTTTTTATCTTTTAGGAATAGAGGGAGTATATAAGAATTCATCAACAATAACAGTGGAATCTAAAACTTTTATAAATTTTCAAAGATCCAACACTCAATAACCCCTTTAAAGTATTGTAACATCTAGTAAACAAATAAATATGATATTGTCATAGGTGAATGAATAATCAGGTTTGGCCGTTTGGTATTTAATAGTGTGTTGCACGATCAAAACCAGGTTCGCTATTTTCGAGTTACAACCATGCACATTGCACACGGTTGAGAAATGAAAATGACGGGGCTCGGAATATTTGAAAGGCCCATTAATTAATACGCCGGGTTGGATTGTTCACATATCTACATATTAGAAAACAGACTGAAATTCAACAAAGAGCACCAAAAACAAGACAAGAACTCATAATACAAATCACAACATAAAGAGTGACCAAAATAAAAAAAAACATCGCACGCAAAACAAATTGCATGCACACACACTCAAACTCAAACACAATCACACAACACAACGAAAAAGGAAATGTTCCTAGGATAGAAGAATTCTATATTTTCTATATAGAAATATATAGAATTCTATGCTCCTATGATAGCTTTTCTATATTTTTCAAATAATCTTATTATATAAAAGAGAGTTCTTCAAAATTGTAACTCACGAGATGATGGCATGTGTCTAATATCGATCGAGATGATGACATGTGTCAAAATATTACGATTATGTTAAACCAATAAAATAAATACACATTAATTAACATATTTTCTTATTGTTTTATTATCATATTTCTAAAAGGCAAATCAAACTCTAATGTAAATTAAAATATATATATATATATATAGATACCATTAAGTTAAACAACAAAATGCACGTTAACATATTTTTTAAAGCCAAACCAAAAAATATATATGCCAAAATGTAAATTATTAAAATAAAAAAAGGAAAAATTATTGAAATTGCCATTTGTCATGAAATTTCTTTTCAGATGTGCCATTAAATTCAATTTTTACAAAAAATGCCATCAATTGAATTAATTTTGTCTTTTAGTGAAAGAGAAAAGACCAATTCACCCCTCATTAATTGCTATCTCATCAAAAGTTTTATTTTTTTGTTTATTATGTAACCAAAAATTAATATTGTCCACCACCGTCATAATCTTGTCATCCGGTCACTGTTTCAGTCACCACCATCTCCGTCGCCAATTTGTTCTCCGGTCACCGTCTCCGTCACTATCTTGTCTACCAAGTTGTTATATTGTCCATCACCGTCTTAATCTTGTCCTCGGACCACCGTCTTCGTCGTCATCTTGTCCTCCGACCACCGTCTTTGTCGTCATTTTATCCTCCGACCACCGTCTTTGTCGTCATCTTGTCCTCCGACCACCATGTCCGTCGCTATCCTGTCCTTCGACCACTGTCTCTGTCGTTATCTTGTCCGCCATCATCTTGTCCATCGTCTCCGTCTGATCCACCGTCGACCACCGTTGCCGTCGACGTTCACCATCATCCACCATTTTTTCCGATCAAGAGATAAATAAAGAGAAGAAGAAGAAAAAGAAGAAAGAGAGAAAAGAGGATAAAAAGAAAGAGAATGAGTGAAAAAGATGATAGGGGTAAAACTGTATTTTCTCTTTCACTAAAAGACAAAATTAATTCAATTGATGGCATTTTTTGTAAGAATTGAATTTAATGGCACATTTGAAAAGAAATTTGATGACAAATGACAATTTCAATAATTTCCCCATAAAAAAAGTGTTAAATCAAAAAAAAGTTAATACTTCAACAAAAATGCACATTACCTTATTTCTTATTCGCAAAAAAAAATTATATAAATCTTTACAAAAAAATTCAAAGGTTTATATAAACTATTTTTTGAAACGTTTTTCAAAGAATACATAAATCTTTACACATACTTTTTAACAGAATTATAAAATATTTCAATATAGCTACTTTAAATGTTTTTAAAAAGAAAATTGTATAAAATCTTATAATATAAGGTTATATGCGTACCAAATTATAACTCACAAGATTATGACATGTGTCATTGTTAGTGTAGATTGTGACATGTTTCAATAAAAAAATTCATAATCTATATTATTTACTTTTTAAATCAAATTGTAGTCTAATTTAAAAACTAATAACAAATCAAAAGAAATTGTCAATAAGAAAGGAAACAAAAAGTCGAAATAAACAAAATTAATGAAAAAAGTAGTCATAACAAAAATAACGCAAAAAAACTGCATAACAATTAGATAAAAGATAGTCAATGCAATTGGAAAAAAGAAATTAAGTGTCGACAAAAAAAAGTATAGTTGTCAACGAATAAACTAAGGAAAACATGTTTTATGCCAATTAAAAAAGTTAGACAATACAATAAACAAAATTAAGCTTAAAAATGGTATAATTGTCATTATGTTCAAATAACAAAATATTGTTACTCAAATAAAAAAGTATAATATCTTATTTTCAATTAGGAGACGAAATCTATAATTTTATATAATACATGAAAACTGTTCCCAATTTTAGTATGACATCAATTTATTTTATTGTCTTAATCAAGCGAATTATAAGTTGGAAGTAAAATGATACAATATGAAAAGATTATTTATGCAATTAGAAAAAAGTTATCTGATAATTATACGGATTTCAATTTAAAATATAATTTTACGGATTTTAATTTATAATATAATTATACGGTCATAACTACATAAATTATCAATTTTAATATATAATACTCGCATATTATGCGGGTCCTAATCTAGTATTCTATATTATAGTGATGTATTTGTAATAGAATTCTATGTTTTTGTAATAGATTTGTATATTTATATGATATAATTATTCTATGTTAAAATTTCTATGTTCTTGCTATATAATTCTTTGTTTTCATGATAGAGTTTTTATCTTTTTATAATAGAATTTCTATGTTTCGTGATAGAATTCTATGTTTTATGATATAATTATATGTTTTCATAATAGAATTACAGTAAAACCTCTATAAATTAATAACATTGGGACCATGATATTTTATTAATTTAGCGAAATATTAATTTATCGAAAGATTATTTGGGTCGAAAACTTAATTTGGGACTTGAAAATTGTATTAATTTAGCGAGATATTAATTTATCGAGTATTAATTTATAGAGGTTATACTGTATATGTTTCTCAAATAGAATTATATACTTTTATGATCTAGTTCTATATTGTTTAATGGGTCCTATACTTTTACGTACATGTCAACTCTGACCAAAATTTTGAGTAATCTCACTTTAATAGACAAAAACTATACTTAGATTTCGATAAAATCTTCCTTCGGTAGGAAAACTCCATAAGAATTGTTTTATTTCATGCTCCAAAACATCATTACATATGGCATTTTGGCATCATTGTTTTTTTACTCTCTATTGCGCACAGACAAAAACGTTGATATATACTTTTTTGAAAAATGTTTGGTATGAAAATTAATTGGAAGACGACAACGTGTGCTAAACAGTGATTCCCTTTTTTTGTCAAGTTCACATTTCACTCTCGTGAGAGAGAAAAAGAAGATTTTAGAGAATACCCATTGGTCAAGACTCTGAGATACACTTTTCTTATTATTTTGCCCAAAAGAGAGAGTAGACTAGAAGTGGTCACTGAGTCTATCCCATATCCTAAAATAGTCGCAAGTTTATGTATATATGAACCATAAAACACACATATAAATAAAAAAAATATATAAAAAAAAAAAAAAAATAATAATAATAACACACATATAAGCATGTCTATATTTACCCATCATTGAAGGTCTTTCTTCAACCTAATTTTTATTTTTATCTTTATTAAGAGATTTGAAATAGTTTTAGGTACTATTTATGAAATACAAGCCTCTAGTAGACACCAAGAAGAAAATACAAGTTGAACTTTAAAAAAAAAAAAAAAAAAATTTGTCACGAACACGCTTATCAATTGGGATAAGTGTTTTCGTGACAAAAAGAAAATAATTTTTTAAGTGCCAAAAACGACTATTTTCTTCATAAATGGTACCTAAAATTATTATTTTTCATAAACTTTTCAAAAAAATTCTTAACCACAAGGTTGCGATATTTTCATAATTTTATAATCCGTCGGTAGATTAAGAAAATTAAACATAAAAATGGTACTCCCTCCGTTTCATATTAGTTGTCGTTCTAGGAGATTTCACATAAATTAAAAAACATTTAAAATTTCTGTTTTAACCCTAATTAATGTGTTGTTTTGTTTGATATGTGGATTTAATTAGCTAAAAGATTAAGGATAACAGTGGAAAATTAATCATAAATTTGCCTTGAAAATATGATATGACAACTAATTTGATACAAAACAATAATCGTAGAATGACAACTAATATGAAACAGAGGGAGTAGTCTAGAAAATTTCTAAAAAAACATTAGTGTCATTTTTATAAGTGCGGCTACATAGATTAACAGAATAGTTCTATCAAATATATGTTGGAACGGTTTTTTTTAATATAAGGCCTTTGGGCCTTATTAAAAAAATATGTTGAGTGGTGAAGAGAAATGGGTTTTAAGCCTGTGGGCTAAATAAAAACTGGAGTAAATAAAAGGGATATGTATAAACTTGTCCCACATCTGTTATGTGTAAAATATTCCTCTAGTATATAAGAGAGGAAGCTCATGTTTTAGTTTAAAAACATGGAGCTTGGGTGGAGATAAACTCACGCGAGCCAACCCGGACTGAACCGAATTTAACCGGGAATGGGCGTGGGCGTGGGCGTGGTCGTGGTCTTTATTTGACACTTAGGACACTTAGGACACTTAGGACACTTAGGACTCGTGGTCTTTGATCCGCATCAGTTTTGAACTTTATTTTTGAATTTTTCATTCAATTAAAAATCTGGTCAAAGATGCCATGTGCATTAAGTTTGACCATAAACTCTCCCATTATTTCAGCTCTTAATTCCTAAAAACGTTACAAACGTTTGAGAATTCAGACTCACTTCTTAGGTTATAAATAAGACCTTTGTGATTCTCATTCCATTCACTCAGAAACAAAAATCCAAAAAAAAAACTATCCAGCAATCTCTCCAAAAGTAAGTTTTGTGTCTTGAGAGTATCGTAGTGTTAAGTTCGTTAGAGCCGTGATTTGAGTGATTGCAAATACGGTTGTTTTGTGGTTGTATCCTGGGATCCTTGAATCAGTCATCTCGTCGCACTACGGGTGATTCAAAGGGTTAAGGAAAGAGATTCGTCTCGCCTCCGCAACTCTCTTCTTCCCTTAAACGTCTTTCTTATCGTAGTTTATCACTGATTCGTAGTGCTCCATAATTTTGGTCCTACAATCTTAACCCTTTGAAATCCGGCTGTTGTTTTCATAAACATCAGACGGATTGAATTGCGATAACAAAAACTCGATAATAGAAACGTTTGTTACAGAGCTCGTATCGCGATCGTCTCATAAACGTTTTCGTTGATTGCTTTCTGTTCGGGAAGAACACGATTTGTTTAACGTTTGCGAACGGTTAAACTCTTAAATTCGATAATTTTTCTTGAATTGCGATTCTGAATTATTATTGGGTAATTTGATAATTGATTTGAATTGCGATTCTGAATTATTACTGTGTAATCTGATAACTGTTTTAAATTGCGATTCTAAAACTGATTATCGAGATTGTTGTTTTCTTTATAATATAGAAAACTTACGATTTTATTTGTCACACTAAATCAAAACTGATTCCATTGTTTGGTCTCTGTTTTTGATAGAAAAAAATGGATGCTCAGAACCAGAATGTTTCCAATGTTGATGCTGCCCTAGCTGCGGCGAGTGCGGCTGCTAATGTCTCCACCGTGAACACCAACGACGATGTGATTAGAAGCGGACTTAACGAGATGTTGGTAGACATGCAGTTTGGTTCTTCCCCGTTTGTCACTGTGGCGATTCCCACTAGCGGTGTGACGATGTATGCTCCTCCCTCTGTGGCTGTTCATGCTACATCTGCGATGGTCCCTCCAACGGTGCAAACCGTAGTCCCTCCTTCGTATCCAACGGTGCAGATTCCTTCAGGAAATTCTGCTGGATTGCTTCCGGACAAGTTTGATGGAAGGTTCTTCAAGATGTGGCAGAAAAAGATGTACTTTTACTTGACCACGTTGAATCTCGAGAAGTACGTCAAGGAAGTGAAACCCCTTCTCTCGGCGGATAATACTGATTTTCGAGCACTTGCGAGTGTTCATGCATGGGACCACGGTGATTTCTTGTGCAAAGGATACATCCAGAGTCGTTTGAATGACCAATTATTCAACGTCTACGCCAATGTTGAGACATCTAAGGCGTTGTGGGAATCTTTGGATAAGAAGTATCGCTCGGAAGATGCTGGTTCGCAGAAACATGCGGTGGCTAAGTTTGAACATTACAAGATGGTTGACTCTCGTCCGTTGATGGAACAAGTCAATGAGGTACAAAATCTTCTTCATGAGATTCATGCTGAAGGCATGAGGATTTGCGAGACCTACCAGGTTGCTTGCGTGATCGAGAAGCTTCCTCCGGGGTTGACAGACTTCAAGAACTACCTCAAATTGAAGAAGAAATGGATGAGTCTAGAAGACCTTGTCATGAAACTTCGTATCGAGTCTCAAAACCGGAGGGAACTCGAAGTTGGTGTGGTCTTTCGCGATCCTAATGTGAACGTGGCGGAGCACCATAATGTTCCCAAGCAAGCAAAGTGGCAGAATAAGGGAAGGCAAGACAAGGGAAAAGGAAAAGTGGCTCCTCAACACACTCAAAAGTTCAAGCATAAGGGTGGTGGTGGTGGTGATACTTCAAAGCCAAAGTTCACTGGAACTTGCAACATTTGCCATAAGGTGGGACACAAATCCTTTGAGTGTCGCACTAAGATGGTCCCTCGGCAATCTAACAAATATGAGGCCAATCTTACCGAAGCTGACATGTGTGCGGTTGTCACCGAAGCAAACGTGGCCGAGAGCCACCCAAAGACTTGGTGGTTTGATACTGGTGCTACTAGGCACATATGCATGGACCGAGAGAGTTTCTCGACTTACCGGAAGAATAATAGCAATGAGAAGCTCTTCATGGGAAACTCCGCAACCTCAAAGATTGCAGGTTATGGCAAGGTTGTTCTGAAAATGACATCTGCCCGTGAGCTCATCCTTAACAACGTTGCCCACGTTCCGGACATGAGGAAGAATCTGATTTCAGGTTCACTTTTGAGCAAGCATGGATTCGCAATGAAAATTGAAGCGGATAAGCTGGTCCTCTCTAAGTACGGAATGTTTTTGGGTAAGGGTTTTGTTTGTGATGGGTTGTTTAAGATGTCTGTTGAGGCTGTGATTCGTGAGAATGTTGTAGGCAATGATGCCATAATTGATGTAGGCAATAATGCCAAAACTGTTGTAACCGAGGCTTCTACCTCGAAGAAGAAGATGAATAAGAATTCTTTTGTTTATGTCTCTGAGTCATTTGAATTATGGCATGAACGTTTAGGCCATGTTAACTTTAAATCTATGAGTAGATTAATGAACATGAATTTAATCCCTAAACAAAAAATAAGCAAACGCAAATGTGAAATATGTGTTGAAGCAAAACTCACGAAAAAACCATCACCGAGTGTGGACCGAAAAACGGAACCTCTTGGTTTGATTCATACAGACTTGTGTGATTTAAAATATATTCAAACCAGAGGCGGAAAGAAATACTTCATAACCTTCATCGATGATTGTACTAGATATTGTCACGTTTATTTACTACGGAGTAAAGATGAAGCATTGGAGAATTTCAAAGAATATAAGTTGGAAGTAGAAAATCAACTTAATAAAACTATCAAAATAGTTAGAAGTGATAGAGGAGGCGAATATGATGGACCGTTTGAGGCGTTCTGTAGAGAACATGGCATCATCCATCAGACAACCGCTCCTTATTCACCTGAATCTAATGGAGTTGCGGAACGAAAAAACCGAACTCTTAAAGAGATGATGAATGCGATGTTGCAGGAATCTGGGTTAGCCCAGAACATGTGGGGGGAAGCTTTGCTTACCACAAATTATATCCTCAACAAAATTCCACACAAAGTTACTGGCAAAACGCCATATGAACTTTGGAAAGGTATTATACCTTCGTATAAACACCTGAAAGTGTGGGGGTGCCTAGCAAAAGTTGCAATTCCACCACCGAAAAAGGCAACGATAGGACCTAAGACGGTAGATTGCATTTTCATCGGATATGCGCATAATAGTAATGCCTATCGATTTTTGGTACTAAAATCTGATGTTCCAGACATAGATGCAAACACGATAATGGAGTCAAGAAATGCTTACTTCTTTGAAACCGTGTTTCCGCGTAAAGAAAAAAAGAGTAATAAAAGGGCTCGTGAACAAAGAGATGATCTTACCTTAGGAAATAAGGCAAGTAACTCTGGTACTACTATAAATGATGAAGAAACAGAGGATGAAATCAACCTTAGACGAAGTAAAAGACCTCGTAAAGAGAAAAACTTTGGTTCTGATTTCTTGGTAGTCTTTCTTGCTGAAAATGAGCCAAAAACTTTTTCGGAAGCAATGTCCATTCCGGACGCGCCTTCTTGGAAAGAAGCCGTCAATGATGAGATGGATTCCATCCTACAACATAATACTTATGAGATAACTGAGCTACCTGAAGGGTGCAAAGCTCTTGGGAATAGATGGATCTTCAGAACAAAACTGAAAAATGATGGAGATATAGACAAGTACAAAGCTAGACTTGTGGTTCAAGGATTCAGGCAAAAAGAAGGTCTGGATTTCTTCGACACTTATTCTCCAGTAACGAGAATAACCTCCATCCGCATATTAATAGGCGTTGCTGCTTTACGGGACCTTGAAATTCATCAAATGGATGTCAAAACGGCATTTCTAAATGGTGATTTAGAAGAGGAAATATATATGAAACAACCCGAAGGGTTTGTCATCCCAGGACAAGAACACAAAGTGTGTAGACTTGTCAAATCACTATACGGACTTAAACAAGCTCCTAAACAGTGGCATGAAAAATTTGACAATGTAATGATGACAGATGGGTTCAGCATAAATGAATGTGATAAATGTATATACATAAAAAGTACCCCACAAGGATACATTTTATTGTGTTTATATGTAGATGATATGCTTATTATTGGAAGTAATAAGGATATTATTAATAAAACTAAAACAATGCTCAAGGGAAAGTTTGACATGAAAGACATGGGTTTAGCGGAAGTAATCCTTGGAATCAAGATCGTAAGAACTTCCAAAGGAATAACTCTAACTCAAGATCATTATGCTGACAAGATACTTGAGAGGCTCGAGACCTACTCAAACGGAACTGCAAAAACTCCCCTGGATCCTCAACTTCACCTGACGAAAAATTCAGGTGATGCAGTTTCACAGGTAGAATATGCAAGAGTGATAGGAAGTCTAATGTACTTAACAAATTGCACTAGACCAGATTTGGCACATTCTGTTAATGTGTTAAGTCGATACACGAGTAATCCAGGTCATACTCACTGGAAGGCCATAACGAGGGTCTTAAACTATCTCCGATATACCAAGAGTTATGGGTTGCACTATGGTAAAGAACCAGCGGTATTAGAAGGCTACAGTGATGCCAATTGGATTTCTGATTCTAGAAACTCGAAATCTACAAGTGGATATGTCTTTACCCTGGCTGGTGCAGCAGTATCCTGGAAATCTTCTAAACAAACCCTCCTGGCTAGATCAACCATGGAGTCCGAGTTCATAGCTTTAGACAAAGCTGCGGAAGAAGCAGAGTGGCTTCGAAACTTTTTAGAAGATATCCCTATGTGGGAAAAACCAGTGCCAGCTTTACGGGTACATTGTGATAGTCAATCGGCTATATCCCGGGCACTAAATAAGCTATATAATGGTAAATCTCGTCATATTCGGAGGCGACATAAAACCATAAGACAACTGATCTCCACTGGAGTACTCACGATAGATTATATCAAGTCGGCTGAAAACTTAGCTGATCCGTTCACAAAAAGTTTGCCGAGAGATCAAGTTGTTAAATCATCAAGAGGAATGGGTTTAAAGCCTATAACAGAACACGACGCTTAATGGATACCCCACTTATGTCACTGGTAATCCCACGACATAGGTTCAAAGGGCCAACGAAATAAAGCTGAGTAAGAGAAAAACACTGTGAGACAATGTATATACCCAGTTCCTAGGATGATAAACAGTGTTACCTGTGTGTGATAAGGATAAGCATTAGCTTTTAATGATTCCATAACTTTGAGATATCAGTGAAGTAATACAGGATGCTTCTTTAAAACAAAGTTGATGGAAGATCACCTAGTGAGTGTGAAATGCGGCCGTTTCTAGGAGAATGAAAGTAAGGCTATATTCTCCAAGTTCACTCATGATTACCAGGAATGTTCAAGGCCAAAATGAACACAATAGAGAACTGATCTCTACGAGAAAATGTTGCTATGCAATAACTGTTGTCTAGGTTTACATTAACGTCCGGGTGGTTCAAGACATCATGTTCACCTCCTGGCCAAGTAAACCCGACAGAAATTAAAATGATTGGTTCAAAGCTGAAAAAAGCTACCTCTCAGATATAGTTACATTTTCGTATACTCTCAAAAGTCTGTCAAAGTCTAGTATAGTCGAGTCTGCATATGTTTGTTCAGTCAGTCAAGTCTGCATAAGTTTAGAGTCATTTCTATTCATGTGGGGGATTGTTGGAACGGTTTTTTTTAATATAAGGCCTTTGGGCCTTATTAAAAAAATATGTTGAGTGGTGAAGAGAAATGGGTTTTAAGCTTGTGGGCTAAATAAAAACTGGAGTAAATAAAAGGGATATGTATAAACTTGTCCCACATCTGTTATGTGTAAAATATTCCTCTAGTATATAAGAGAGGAAGCTCATGTTTTAGTTTAAAAACATGGAGCTTGGGTGGAGATAAACTCACGCGAGCCAACCCGGACTGAACCGAATTTAACCGGGAATGGGCGTGGGCGTGGGCGTGGTCGTGGTCTTTATTTGACACTTAGGACACTTAGGGACACGTGGGTCTCGTGGTCTTTGATCCGCATCAGTTTTGAACTTTATTTTTGAATTTTTCATTCAATTAAAAATCTGGTCAAAGATGCCATGTGCATTAAGTTTGACCATAAACTCTCCCATTATTTCAGCTCTTAATTCCTAAAAACGTTACAAACGTTTGAGAATTCAGACTCACTTCTTAGGTTATAAATAAGACCTTTGTGATTCTCATTCCATTCACTCAGAAACGAAAATCCAAAAGAAAAACTATCCAGCAATCTCTCCAAAAGTAAGTTTTGTGTCTTGAGAGTATCGTAGTGTTAAGTTCGTTAGAGCCGTGATTTGAGTGATTGCAAATACGGTTGTTTTGTGGTTGTATCCTGGGATCCTTGAATCAGTCATCTCGTGGCACTACGGGTGATTCAAAGGGTTAAGGAAAGAGATTCGTCTCGCCTCCGCAACTCTCTTCTTCCCTTAAACGTCTTTCTTATCGTAGTTTATCACTGATTCGTAGTGCTCCATAATTTTGGTCCTACAATATAGACCTTATAGAAACTTATGAACTTAATATTAGAATTGTAAATCCATAAATCTTGGTTTTGATTTATTTATAGAAATGTGAGTATGTGTAACACAACGAAAGGTGTAAATATACCACAATGAATTATAGAGAAAACGAAGAATTCTATGAAATCATCTCTTTGGGGAGTGACAAAAAGGAGAAAATTAATCATTATTTGATTAAAAGTGCGTAATATTGTTCCGAATCATAATCTTACTTACCGTCTGCTTTTTACTTACGTGGAGCGTCGCCAATGGTAATAAGGGAAACAGATGTTTCATTCGTACAACAAAATAAGTTGTTATGTCATAATTCTAATCAATTCCGCACTAATATGGACTTGAAAAGTATTGCACTTTTTTCTACTTCTTTTTGAAAAATATCAAACAAAATATTTCTTTTGTTAAAAATACATACTATCGTGAAACTTGAGTAGCACTTAGAAAAATAATTATTAAAACTATCGTTTTTTGTTTTGTTTTGAAAAAGATTATTAAAACTATCGTTATCATAGACATTTTTGTTGCTCAAGCCACCATCGCATTTGTTTCTGTAAATGTATTTTTAAGTGTAAATTTGTCTTTGTATTGAACTGTTTACGTTACTTGTAAAAGTTAAATAAAAATGTTATTTCCAAGAACCATTTGCATTCTTGACATTTGAATTCGTAGGGAAAAAAAAAGACAGAAAAGAGAGATCATTGCATAGAAGACATGAGAGTGATTTAGTTGGTCCACCTTAAGTATGAAATGGACAAATCACAAGCCTTGTCTTTCCTTCAATCAAATCCCTCCCCTTCAAAAGCTACAATCAAGTAAAATCTCCATTGCCAAGATTTTGTCATCACTTTTTTACAATATAAATTCTATAACTATATACCATAAGATATATATCTTTCTTGCAATAAATTACCAACTACCATCTCATATTGCCAAAAGAAAAAGTTTGAGATTGTATTATAAATCGCTAAAACAATAGTAGATCAAGGGTATGTATATCGATTCAAATGGATGCTCACATTTTTTTGTTTTTCATAGCAATTGCAATATTACAATTTAAAGGGCACATCTTTTGTTGTTTACTGAACCGATATCGTTTTTTATATATCAAACAGAAATAAACAAACATATTTACCTATCTACAACAGATTGTTATTCACGTAAAGTGTAACACACTAAACTATTACATAAAAACGAATTTGAAGTATATAATCTTAATTTAAAGTAGTTTATGCATGGAAGCTGCTAAAAACTCGGTACATTCTTGTATGTATACCCATTTCCAAGGTTTAAAATATAGACTTTTAGTATTTATACTCTTAATTTTTAAGTCAACTAAAAATGTTTCAACGTGCTAATGTGTACAATTATTCTTTGGCGTTAAATAAAAACAAAATGATTTAGGATAAGGAATAATATAAGATGGATTAGAATGAAATCTTGTACATAGGAAAATAAGAAAAAGGAAGAAACGAGTAAAGAGGAGAGGCTCTTGCAACGACGACAAAGCATGCCCAACGGAACTCCCATCTTGTACACCGCACGCGAGACAACTCTTGGACCCACTTTGGGCCAACTCTTGTTTTTATTTCCTTATTACGCTTATCGTTAATTAATTACAGTATACTAAACTCTCTCTAGAAACAAATTCTTCTATGAAATTTGATTTCCTAAAAGTTTTTACAAATATGATGAAATATTGAATTGCCGAAGAAAACGTATAACCTACGTTAGTATATTAAAATGAAATATAAGCTAAACCCTAAAACACTAATCTTCATGAACAGTGAACTATAAGCTAAACTCTAAAACACATTATATTTTCATGAAATAAAAAAAGTATTATAACAAAAAATAGAGAGTGTTTACTCTTAAGAAACTACTTATCGTAAAAAAAAACTCCTACGGAATCAATTCATGATCCCGTTTTCTTTTAATGTGATGAATCATACACATATTAACCAAAACCCTAATTAGCTACATCAATCACAAAAAGATAGCATTTCTCTTCACTAATTCACAACCAAATCAATTCGATCTTTTCACAAAGAAGTATAGTGAAAAAAACTTTCACAAATCTTTATATATGTTATATTATATCGATATTTATATTCTACCTATATAGCAAACGTTACGCACCATACTATAGTGTTGTCATTTATCAAACATGTAAATCCCGATATAAGTCATAGTCCAAGTTCGTACACAATAATCCACTGATGAATCTGTTCTCTTCTTCTCTATCACTCAATAACGTTGAAGAAGCCATCTCTATTGCAATGTTATTGCTCTCTTCGTTATTGCTATGACCGATTTTATAGTTATCATCTTCTTGGTGACCTCCAAACCCCGAAATTCCATCTTCTTGGCTCATGAGTTGAGAAGCAACAAATTTATCTAGCGCTCTCCAATCCGTCGTCGTTGCTGATGATTTCTTCTTCTTCTTATCTTTATTTTGGCTACTTATTAGCGAGTTGAAGCTCTCATCCTCTTCTATTAATTGTCTTTTGTAGTTATTTTGATTCCTCTCTAATGATGTAATTGACGTTGAGCTCACTGGCCTTTTCATAACAGGGAGTGAAGGGCTTTCCAGCTGCGGAAGTTGAATGAATTGATCGCAGTGAATGAAGTTTACACCGAAGTCTGATCCTTCTTGTTCTTGCTTGAACATTAAATCTTGTGCAAAAATGTTTTGTTTCTGCTTAGATACGTAATTGAGAGGCTCCATAACCGAGCTTACTCCACTTGGTAATTCATCGTAAAAGTAACTCGAGCTCCAAGTTTCCGTGTTCTTGGCTTGGCCGGTCGTTGGTCTTTTCTTGAAAGCCCTACAAACCACCCACCCTTCTTCCTACAATAATACAAACACAATCATAATAAGGAATGGTTTGTTACATGTAGTGTTAGTAAGCCTAACCTTTAGTCACAATGGAGAAATAATTTTGCTTTATATGTAGTGAGACGCGATAAAAGCATGCCTTAAAAGTGCGAGAGCACAAGGAAGAAAGCTAGCAATAAGCATAGGTAGGTACACACTCATTTGTAGCTATATCAAATTTTACTATTAAACTTTATCGATTTTTAGAGATTGCAAGAAATATAACACATACACATCCTTCATATTTACAATTTGTTGTTGTTGTTAGTAAAAGTATTCTAAAAAAAAATCCTTACTAAAAAGCTAGATAGGGGATTTGAAACAATACGTATAATAACTCGTTTTAAAGTTATCTCTTTAGTTAGACGACTATTAAGACTTTCAACGCTTAAATAAAATATAAATAAATATTATTCATATAAAGAGAGATAAATAGGAATGAACTTTGGTCTACACATATGGAACTGAAGTTTTATGACAGACTTTTTACTTTTTGTTGTGTGATTAAAGGTGTAACATTTTACATAAGTCTTAAAGATGCTCGACTTTTACCTAAAGTTTTAAAATGTGTCTCATAAAAGAGCTTGAGACAAAGAAAGTCTCTTGGCCCCATGAAAAACCAAACAAGTATGCCATGTAATATTCCATTGAAGATTTGGAAACAATTTTACTGTGACTTAATTATCCTATCCATTTCGAAAATATCATCAAGTAAAATGAGATTACCTGAGGAGGTGCATTTTCATCTGACTCTAGCCTGTATTCATGCATGATCCAATCAGTTTTTTGGCCATTAGGGGCTCTTCCTTTGTAGAATACTAGTGTTTTCCTCATACCGATCAGTTTCGACTTGTCGTAAACAGCCTTGTCTCGACCCGTGGCTTTCCAAAAACCGGCCATGGTCGCTCTGTTTGTCCTTGTTCCTGTTGGATATTTCTTGTCTTTGTGGCTGAAGAAATACCATTCATTTCGTTCCTCGTATCCAATTCGGCATTTCTCTATATATATAACCAAATGTTCATCAGATCCATGTATTCAGATGTTCAGATCAAGAAATAAAAAAACTAGTGTTTTTGTAGGAACCTTGTAAATCCCATGGTTCGATTCTGTAGAGATCAATATCTCTAATGACGTCAAGATCTATCTTTTGCGATGCAACTTTCTTCCTCAAATAGTAACCAACGAGCTCTTCATCTGTTGGATGGAACCTGAATCCCGGAGGAACACTACATGACTGATCCACTGAATCCATTATTTCTGCATATAACATTTAACACCACATTGATCATCACTATATGTATAATGTCATATATATATATATGCTGGTATTTTCATTCATGTCACAACATGTAATAGTTGGGATTATATAGTAGAGAGAGGGAGATAAAGGTAAGGAGTTAATCTTTTTATGGAAAAAACACAAGTAAAAACGAAAAAGAAAATAATTTATTTTTGTAAAGTATAATCATCAGCTCATTTAATAGTTTAGTTTCCACGTAACTATTACCATTTCCCAGGATAAAAAATTACATGTGCTCATATAAGTACATAGTTATTATTTTGTTTAATCTTAAAAGATATCAGAAGATGGAACAAGAACATGAAAATTAGGTTTAAAGTTGAAGAAATCAAAGAGATCATGCATGAGAGGTTCAAAGAAAACGGACATTTAGAGCTTTGGACTAATGATGTTTTCCTGTTGTAACGTGGTTTGTGAATTAATGGTGGCAATGATCATAACGAGAAACGAAATTTTTGTTTCTCTATATATAATAATATACTGATGTATATTAAACTAAAAGAACCAAACCTAGCTGCATTATATATATACAGCCTTATGGAATACAAACAAAAACAGCTTTTTCCACCATCTATAAGAAAACAAAATCATCAAGTCTGAGCAAAAAACTCCTAGAAAATGTTTCAAAGACTGTGTCTGTTTTATCTTCATTTTGGAAAGCTTTTAAGTACACAAGACTGTACTATATATACACATATGTAGACATATACATATACGTACATATTTGAATTATACTCAAATAAAAATTATTATAAGGGTTTCCGAAAAAAGGAAAATATATATGGGTATTGAGTGTAGAACATAACAAGGCTAATTAAGACATGAGAAACATAAATACCTAAAATATGATAATGGATATTAGTATAAAACATTTTCAATAATCAACATCGACCAATCTCACATGCAGATTGGTCAACACGACATGCTAAAGAACCAAAGAAAGTATAAAAAACAAAGGAATGAAAAGAGATTAATGCTTTAGTGAAATAAACACACACATGTGTAAGTTGAGATGATGCAAAATCACTCTTTTGATATTAGGTTTTACCTGTCTCTTCGGTATGTGGAAGATATATTGTGTATAGAATGATATTTACTCGTTTGGAACAAAAGAAACGATGAAGATTCAGGAAGAAGAAGATTAGAGAGATATGGATGTGTAGAAGATGATGATCATCGAGAGAGAGATGATGTTGTTTTGATTGTAAGTTTAGGCGAATATGAAGAGAGAGAGTAAGAGATTGATGATTTGGTGATATATAAAAGGTATAGAGAGAGTGTGGACCGCTCAACTGCGCGTGGCTTTCTCCATGTCCCCATTTGCGTACGTCACCCTCTTCCCGCTTCTTTTCACATTCTTCTTCTATTTTATTTTCTTTAATTATATTGATATATATATATACATGTGTTTGTAGTAGGCCCGGGCATTCGGATATTCGGGTCGGATCCAGGTTCGGGTTCTAACGGGTACATGTTCCATCGAGTATACTAAAAACATATCCATACAGGTTCCTGTAAGATACAGGTTCGAGTCCAGGTTCTAACTTATTAAACCTTTTAAATATCCAAATTTTACAAGTTCCTTCCGATATATGTTCGAATCTAGGTTTTGTGATATATTTATACCCAAAATCTAAAAAAAAACCTGTAACTTGAACCTGTAAAATGCATTTGAAACACAAACAAACCAACATGACAACAATCATATAGTATGAACTAATTTAAGAATACAATTATCAATCGAAATTTGTCAATGTATAAAACTATATCAATGTAACCAAAGCAATTAGACAAACGAATAAAAGTCAATGACGAATCACGAATCGAAACAGATCATTTAGACAGACGAACAACGGCACAAGAATCAATGACGAATCACGAATCAATCGAAGCAAGATTAGAAAGAGAATGATGATTAGTGTAAATCAAACTCAAGATGTCTCTGGTAAAAGAGACGATTGTGGTCGAGCTCGAGAAAGATTTGCAAAAATCGAGCTTGAAATTTTAGAGATTACATTCGTTTGAGGAATCGATGTTTTGGTGTTGGTATTGGGAAGTCGAACCCGTAACAACAAGTAAAAGTCAAACATTTAACTCACTTGTAAAAGTTCTTTTTATCAGTATTATGACAATATTATAAAAAAAATTTATAGAAAACAATATCAATAAAATCTGTTTTATCTTAATCTTTGGTAGATTTGACCTACTAGGCTTAGGCATACATGTTCAAGTTCGGCTCCAAACGGATACAGGTTCTATCGGGTCTACTAAAAACATACCTATACAGGTTCTTCTAAAGTTTCGGGACGGATCCAGGTTCGGGTCTTACAGGTTCGGGTCCAGATTCCAGGTTCGGGTACACAGATTCAGGTGATTTTGCTCGGGCCTAGTTTGTAGTAAACTGGACCTAAAGATTATCAAAATTATTCCCTCTGATTTTTTCAGATTGATGCATTATTAATATTTTCATAAATATTTTGAAGAAAACTCAAAACATGCTTGTATCATTTTACCTCAAATCTACCTTTGCAAGATTTTAACCACACACGATTATGCAATGATCCTGTTCTTTTTAATCCAATTATGGTATTCCATATTTATCAACATTTTACAGGTCGAATTCAGAACTCAAACTGAATGATGCAGTTTTTATATCAGTATAAAATAGCTTTTGTTTTAAGTGAACGTTATGAAAAAGAAAAAGGACAAAAATAGAAAAAATGCATATTTTTAGGGGTTAATGTACATTGTATTTATCAAAAAACTTCCGACTTGACTCTGACATTCTTTCAGCTTGGGACCAAACTTTGCATATATATATATATACATATATCATTTGTATATTTTATGTAATACACATCTTATATAATATTTTAAAATTTTCAAAACTTCAAAGTCATGAGAGGTTGTCATGTGTCATCTACTCTTTTGACATTTGATATTTTAATTTTTTTCTTTAATTTTGATAATTAATTATAACAATTTAATAGCTAATTAATGTTAATTCATTTCAACAACAAATTACACTATAAATAAGTCATTATTTATTTCTTTCTTTGATACTCACAAAAACTATAATTCTAAATTTTGCAAATTTTAAACAGTTTCAAAATATATCTTATATAATATTGTAGCGTTTTCTTAAATTCAAGTCATGTGTCACCTATTCTTTTCATATTTGGCTTTCTAATTTATCTATTAAAAAAATTCTTTTTGTAAGAAAAGTCACTATAACAATTAATCCAAACAATTTTTAAAAAAAAACCACTTTAACAAAATAAATGTTTAAAACTGTGTCTCCGTATAAATAGTGTGATTTTAAAACAAAGAGTTACAAAAAAGCATTAATAAAAATAAGTAACATGAATAAAAACAAAATGCTGTGAGAAAATTAATAAATGATTTAAAAACTTTTAAAACAGTTAGAATGCTAAAGTCTAATTAGAAAAATGTATATTTGTTTTTCTTTTTAAGTCCTCACGGTTTTTAATTCCAATTTGCCAATACAATTAAAATAATTTGTGGTAAACAAAGGAGACACAAATACTCTCTCAAAAAAAACTTTACTCCAACACAAATTATGAATCCAGAAAACATATTCATTTCTCCACTGAATTGATGGTGAAGACAAAAATCACAACAAATTAATAAAGAGAACGGGAAAAAGTGCAATCAAGCTGCTATTCTTCTCTTAGTACGATTCAAAGTTCTCATGAAACAATTACAAAGATGCCTTCCAATTTTTTTGTTGAGATCATATGTCTCACTAAAAGCAAAGCATACTACAATTTTTTTAATCAATTTTTTGTTTTTAACAGATGTGTCTGATATAAGAAAAAAAAAAACGACCAATCATTTTTTTTAAAGAACCGTAGTGAATATTGATAAAGACATACAAGTTAGGGATTTGTACCCAAAAAAATGTCTCTCATATGTTATAACTTTTATTAATGAATGACCTATCTCTTTTTCATATAACATTATATATGTCCATTAATTTTTTACAAATGCTTAGTCTTCTAACATAAATAATTATTTACGATAAATATTTAATTTATGTAACATTAAATATACAAATAGTGAAGAAATTATAAATTATTGTCTATTTTTACAATGAATTTTTAAACCCACGCAACGCGTGGGCAATCCCTAGTATATATATATATATATATATGGACTAGTTCTCTTTATCCGATAATTTATTGACTGACTATGTACCGAGTGATTCATCGATTAATAGTGTTTCTTAAGACATTATAAAACTATGTTTTCTCAGTTTTTTAATTCGATGCAAATCTTGATTGAGTTACTATGTTCAAACGAAAATTTATGTTCTTTAATTTAGTCTATATTTCATGCAGTGGAAATGTCCGGATCGACTCTTTTAAAAAAGGAATTTAAAAACGAAGTTACATTTTCCGTAAGTCAAAATTCTTTTGGTCGGAGTTACCTGTGAGGAAACCATCAAACCGATAATATTTGATTTAGAATACAGTAATTGTTAGGAAAAAAGTTCAGTGTCGGTTTTAAAAGACCAACCCCTAGTTGAAGTAGATTAGGGATCCAAAGAATATTTGGACTTTCTCAATAATAACTAAAAAACATAATGGACTAGGTAAAAGTTGTTCAAACTTAACTTGCGAGTTTGCAACTGCTTAAGAATTATTTCAACAAAATAAATAAATAAATGCAAAATTAAACTGATTACCCGTCAGACCAATGAGATCACGGGGTTTAATGTTGCAAACATGTTGACAATCTGGAACATGCCACGCTGGCACAACAGAGAATGTCCCTCTGCCACGTGGGGGAGACTGCCCTAAGCATGTGTGAACTTCACATCGTTTATCGAAATTATTAACTTACCCTCACTAGTTCTACATGTATAAAGTAGGGCCCGGTGAGTAGTGAATATCCGGAAAAATTAAAGTATTTATGATCCGCTTTATTTTCGACGATATCTAATTTTTTGATTTGTTTTTCTTCGGAAAATTTTGGATATCCTAAACTTCGGACATCCAGATTTTTTTTTGATATTTACAAATAAATCGGATTTTCGTGGATATCCGTTTTAAACCAAAATAAAATAAAAAACACTATTTTCTATAAAAAAAATTTATTTTAATATAATTTTTAAGCTAATTAATAAATAAATATATTAAATTACCTAATTTTATTCCATACAATTAAAGAAAAATAAAAAATACAAGATTAAAAAGATGAAATATATGTTTTTTTTTAATAAATAATTTTTTTTTCAAATAAAAAGCTAATATCAAAGTATATATAATTATAAATAGTTTCTCCAAATGTATTTAAAAAGTCTAAAAAACCAAATATACGCGAAAATCTATCATATTAGACGTATATAAAAGTAATATATGGATAAGAGCGGATATTCAGGGTTTTTGTAAATGATATTTGTGATTTGCGTCGCTTTAAAAAGATATTTGATTTCACTATTTGGTCCGCTTTGTTTTATAATGGATATCCGGATTTTTTGGATTGAATCGAAACAAATCTCGGATCGGAGCAAAACTAACGGATAATTTGCCCACCCTAATATAAGGGTATATTCGTATTTTTCAGGACTTCCCTTGTGACGGCATTCTCTTCTCCAATGATTTATCGACAAGAACCAACGAGAAGGGAAAGAAATCGAACAGAAGCCACCACGTGGCAGTCATTGCTTGGCTATATGAGCTATTATCTTTACGTAGAAGAGAAATAAAGCTAGTACCAATATAGTATACATATCATGCGAAACAAAAATAAAGTTATATTCTTATTTTGGTACCAAAATGATTTGATAATATTTTTGAGAGCGTCATTGTAACACTTTGAAAATATTGTGTTTGTATTCATTCCAAGATAAATTACCATTTTCAGATGTTTTCAAAAGAAATTACAAATAAAGTTTTTATACTAATAGTATATAATAATGATGGTGCCGGATTTAACACCCATCTTAAAATTTCACCGAACGATGAATAGGAAGACAAATGAGTTAGGTAAAGAAGAATTGAAGAGCTCGTGATAACGATTTCGGCTGGAAGAATTGAAGCTCGATCCATATCCACAACGCTCAGTCAATCTAAAAGAATCCAATATATATATACTAAGAAGGAAAATAAATAGAAATTAAGAAGTTTTCCAATTTTTATTAGAGTTTAGTCAACTAACTCAAGTCATAAGAGAGATTCGAATTATTAATACAGTCATATGATTTCAACTCTCATATTTTTTCATCGTTTGTCAATCTTTGAACTATTATTCTTTAAATTTTGTCTTTTTATATATTGTTTGGAGGGTCTGAAACAACATACGGTATCAGATTCATTATATACGGTTTGTTGAAAATATATATTTTTCAATCGGTATGGTAACAAAGTGTAAGTAGCAATTGAAATTATTTTAATAGTATATTTGTCACATGAATAGTAAATAGTCAAATGATTCAATAGCACTAATTAATCTTAGAAATAAACATGTCATTTAACAAGGAGTTTCCCTCAAATCCACCATAGATAAATTACTCAAACCGAAGCTTGACTAACCAAGTCACCCACGATGGAATTGAACCTATAAGGAGTTTACGCACGGTAGAGCCGAACTCAACCTAATTCTTAACACACACAAACAGCCAAAGTATTCTACTTACATTAACAAAACAAATACTCCCTCCGTTTTTTAAAGATTGATTTTCTAGAGTTTTCACACATATTAAGAAAACAAATTAATGCTTGACTAGAAATGTATTGGTTTTTGTATTAAACAATTTTCCATAAGTTTAACCTAATAACAATCCAATAAAATCAATTAATATGTCTTGAAATCTACAATTTATAATTATTATTGCATAGAAAATGTAAAAAATCAATTTTTTTAAAACAATTTTTTTTTCTAGAACATCAATCTTTAAAGAACGGAGGGAGTATGTTTAATTAATATTTATATTTAATATAGCTTATATGTAACTTTAAGTCTAGGTAGAATGTCTCCCATACACATATACAAGAATAATTAAGACTATGACATGAATTAGTGAAGAGGTTGTAAATGACATGCCACCAAATAAGATGCAGAAAAAACATACAAAGTGCAACAATCTGGTCCTTCATGCTTTGGACCTATGCCATTGTATCTAATTTTATCAAACGTGTTTGGAGATAACTTGTTGGGCTTCGAAATTGCACTTAATTATTGCCCTTGTTTCGACGTTGACTCTTGATTACTTCTCCATCATACTTAATTAACAAAAATATATTTTTTTCTATTTAAGTTTCATACACTCTTTGAAAACAAAAAGAAAAGTAAAGATCACATTCATACTTTTGAAATATTGTTTAATACTTAATGTAAAGTTATAAAATAGTTTCTTTCAAGAGATTCATTTTTATTAATCAGAGGAAAAAGTTGTTGAAGAAAACAATAATGATATAATAGCTATTTTTAATATGTGAACAAAAGAATTAGAATGATGTTTGTATGAAAACCGAAAATATAATGATTAGAAATGAATTTTTTTACGGATTATAATACGTGGCCCAACAAAGAGTTATAGATGAGCCGATTCTGATTTCAAAGTTACAAAATGTATGAGGGTAATTATTATTTGATTCACCATAATTTGATTAGTTTCCCAAAATTTAATATGAACTTTGTTCCTTTTCTTAACAACTCTTACGTTGACAAACATGTATCGGAATCAAGCTCATGCACGTGTCAATTGCCTGTTTATATTCGTATTGAAGAATTGTTTTGCTTGTTTTCTCTGCACATTTTTTTTCCTTTTTAAAGTTGACGCATGCTTTTGGAAATCAAATAAATAAATAAATTATTAAATCTAAACGCATGCTATGAAACCGCTTTTAAAGGTGAGGAATAAACCTGTTATTCTGTTTGCTGTTACATTAGGAAGAGTATGTCTTTATTCAATAAAAAACAATTTGGTTTGTAACCTTAAACTTTAGTTTTAGGTTTTTCACACGTACGGAGTAATATTTCTATTATCAGCTGCCGTTTATCTAAGATATGAAAATTGGTGTGGAACACAAAATTCATTTTTGATAAATCTCATAATAAAGCTTACGTTAGATACCAAAAAGCACACATTCTTAAAATATTATCGAAAGATGAAAATTAGTTCCACTTCTTGCTTGATTTACGTTTATTAGCAATTTGGTGCCGACGGATTCCACTAAAACAAATGTCGAATTTGTTATGGTGATTGGTGAGACTGTAATAAAAACCTCAAACAGGAAAGGCATTTTAAGGTAAGACTTTCTTTGTTTTTTTTGGTGTCGGCATATGGTAAAAATATTACGTTGGTATTTTTTGTTTCTCTCTTTTTGACATAATGACTTGGTACATTGTAAATTTTAGTGTGATTAGAAATGAAAAAAATGAGAAATGAGGGAAGAAGAATGTCCACGTAGGACGGTAGTGGGTCGGCCGGAGGTCACTAATCAAGCCGCGGAACTCATCATCCCTAAATAGGTCCCATCCACCTTTCCCCGAGTTTTTTTGGCCGGTGATTAAACAAACCTCTTTCCTTAACTTTAATTTTTTTCCTCTCTTGTTAATTAATTATCTTGTTATATTCTTAGGATTTTACTAAGTTCATATATTCTTCTGGATTTGTTGATTTTTTTTTTATTGTAGTAATATATGCTTGAAATGCCGGACCGAGTTCTTTAACTTCCCACAACGAACAAATATTTAACCATTAGATCAACTCATTAATCGTAGCATACATAAAATACAGATGTTTAATACTAAATGGTAACATTTGTATACAATATAGAGCATAGGATGACATGAATAAATAGTATGACAAAATTAGCTAGTTTAAACCTAGGTTTTGATGTTAAATGGATCCGGTTGAATTAAAAATTCTCATATATGATCAAGTGACTGCGTTCCATTTTTTGCCACCATGTGACTATAGAGAGAGAGGTGTTAACGTAACCAGCAAAAGAAAGATTCTAGTGGGACCAAATTAAGATCATTTTACACCCTTGTGAGTTGTGAGTTGTAACAATAACATTTGTTCAAATTCTTTCTAAAACCATTTGACAATAAATCATTGTGATTTTTATGGGTTTTTCATTGTATCATATTTTTATTTTAGTTATTAAAGAGTCATGTCAAGTCTAACAATGATATATATGGACTTAGAACTTAAATTTTGTATTTTATGCGTTGACAAACCACTAATGTAACTTCGATATACACGAGTATATAACTTAAATATCATGTGTATCTTTGTCATGGAGAAAAACATATGTATCTTGACAAATTTTGCCTTTGGATTTTAAAACAAGACAAATAGCTACATATTATAAGTCATAAGATCATTCAATACTTGCACTTAAAAACAAGATAACTAGCTACATATTATAAGCTTACACAAACAAGTCAATTCTAAATCGCCGTCCTTATAGATCACTCACTTGCACTTAACAAGGGGATAATGATAAAATTGTCATCTTATCTAATGCCGATTTCGAGAAAAATAGTTTGTACTTGTGAGTGCCGAAAAGCAAGTTTAAGTTGTTAGTTTAAGATCGACATGATTACATTCACTAGTAGTACTAAGAAGGACTAATAAAATATCAACCAGTATTTAACTTATCTAAGAATATATAAAACTTATATCTATTTAGGTTCACTAAACATTTTAAGGCAACGTTTTAATTATATAATTTTTGAAGGTACTTGTCGCTATATAAATTCTATAATAATCAGTCATTTATTTAAATCTAACAAAAGCCGATATCAGCATGATTAATGTCAATAAAATCATTTTGCCAAAACTACTTGAATATGAGGATTATTAGTATATGAAAATGAGAAATAGAAAGAAAAATCATTGAATAAGATTTTTTTGTTTGCTACTTAGAAGTGATTTTACTACCCGTACACCCAAGTGCATTTAGCTTTTCGGTACTCTATTGTATAATAAGAAATGTGTTTGGTCTTGGAACAATTTTATAAAAATCGTGATTTATACTGAAAAATAAATTTTTAGTGATCGAATGAGTGAAGAATGAAGATAATTTATTGGAAATCACCATTTGACGAGAATATAGATTACATGCTTAGAGTGGACCAAAAATACGTGAGTATCTACGGACGGAGATCGTCGAACCGTAACAATTTTACACACATGTATGTTACCATAGAACTATTTTGTAGAAGTCACATGTGAGCTTTTAACTTGTAAATAGCTCTTTCTAATCTCACAACAATCTTGAGATTCACTCATTCCTTTTTGTCTCCTCTCACTAATATAATGCGTCATACACAAAATGGGCACCCACATAATATATCTATGTATAGTACTCTCATTATGCTTATACTAGAAGTGTAATCCATAAGCTTCTTTATAACATTCTCATTTTTATTTTCACAACTTATTCAAATCTTAATTATTATATGTTGGAAAATGTCAAAATCGATACAACAACAAGTAGAAAATAACAATTTTCGTTGCTTATAATAATTTATTAAATCACACTTTCACAACAAAAAATGTCCCATAAAATTGTTGTGTTAATTTACTTGTGTCGCCGTGTCGATTTTATAGTTTGATGAACTATAGCACTAGTCAACTATGCCTGACACTAGTACATAATAAGGTCATGTGCGTATAAGATTGGAAAACCCCAATAGAGTAAATTTTTGAAATCGTGAAGAAAAAGAGACGATGATTGATCATTATATATGACAAGAAAGAGTATGCATTTATGTACTGTAATGGTATGAATGTGAGTAATAATAATATATGAGAAGATAGTAAAAGTTAAAATGTCATTGATGGATCTAACAACAGCAAGCACTTTGGTGTTTTTGAATTTGCAATTCATATTGAATCAAATGAGTTTTGATATTAGAATGATTAAATAAACGAATTTAAAAAGAATAAAAACTTAATCAGTAAATATTAAAAAGTAAAAAGTGATTTTAAACGACGTGAGGTTAAAAATAAAAACAATGTGAACCTTGGTTACGAAAATTTGTCTAAACAAAAACAATGTGAAAATTATGATAATATACACCTTGTCATCTTTTTGGTTGAATACTAAAATTGGTCCGTTTGAATAAAAAAGAAAAGAAAAAGATGAAATTAGTTGAACAGAATCTTATACTAGAATTCAAAACATTGAAATTACAAAATAATTATTCTTGAGATTTCAATATTCTTACATGAAACCATTTAACAAATAAAAATTATTACTAACGGAATTTACAAAACTTATAGCATGGATCAATTCAGAATTACTACCATTTGACATTTTAGACGTGGCTTGCTGATGCTGTGGATGGTTTGCTTGATTTGGTAATTGTAATTACTAGAGCTAGACTCGCGCGTTGCGCGAGTTTGACTTTTTTTGACCTTTTGTGTTATTTTCCTATGTGTTCTATCAATATCATATAATGTGTAATGTGAATTAGTAAATATTTATTTTAATATATATATTTTACATTCATAAACACATCCTAATATTATATTTTCAATTACTATTTGTTTGTAAAAATTTGTTTTTTTTCTAAATTCTTTCGATTTGGTGTTTGATTTTAGATAAATACCTTTTTAGTTTTTGAAAACTTATTATTTTATCTATTATTGCATAATAAATTTATCCAATCTACAAACAAATTCCAACCATAATCAATATATTTATTTTTCTCATTTTGTCATAAAACACTAATATAAATATAGAAAGTTAATTTATACATAATTTAATTTTTTTTACGTTTTCTTAAACATTTCAAAAATAGTTTTTGTTTCAATAGATTTTTAAATCATTGATTCAATTATTGAATTAAAGAGACTTGTCGGGGAACGCCTTTTTTTAGAACTACATACAGTTTTACATGAAAATCAAATATCATTCTCGGTGTATTTTGCTATACAATTTATGAATAATGTGACCATTATTTTATACTTTATATATATCAAATTTAAGATATTTTATTTATTTAAATAGGATATTACAACATTTTCAATTTTATACTTCCAAAAACCTCAAAATAACATTTTGAATAAAATACTATATTTTAAAATTTGCCTTATTTTCATATTTTAGTGCAATCGTTCAGTATCTTTTAGTGAAATCAAACATCCACTTTCTCTTTAAGCCTTCAACCTCCTAACAATCAGTTGAAACTCAATTACGATATTTCAATAACTAACATCATTAAATCTATTTTTCCTTTGATTAGTTTTTATTAACATTTCTATTAATCGCTCTTATATATAAATTCATAATATCTTGATTACTTTCTAATGACCAGATAAATAAAATAAATTCATTATTGTAATTTTTAATTCGAAAATAAATACTCAAATTTCAAATTTATACCTCTAATATATTTAAAATAATTGTATTATAACACTTTTAAATTTTTCTTTCATACTTTCATAAAATTATAAATAAAATCGTATGTTCCAAATTTTTATCTTATTATCTCATCTTTAGTGAGAAGGTTCAACATTCTTTTAGCGAAATAATATATATTATTTATTTTTAGATCAACAACATGTTATATTAGCACGTTCGTCTTTCATTGGTTCAAGGATGCTAAAGTATTTCTTTAATCAATAGGGTAAATAGCCTCTTTAACAATGGTTTGACACTCTAATTATTTAGAAATTTTTTTCTTTGATTCTTTGATGTCGTTAATATTTTAATCACTTTTTTATATGTATATTCATTTTACATATTTCTAATTTTTGAAATTGAATATATAAACTTTTATGGTTATCTAAATCCATTATAAAATACTCAAATATTAAATGTACTACTTTTAGTAATTTATTGGCTCATTTTTTTCGTTTTTTAATTTAGTCAAAAAATTTAGTAGTTATAAGTAACAATAAATATACATAAATGTGAATTAAATGAAACTTAAAATTAAAATTAAAATTAATTGTAAATTTTTTTTTGCCTATGTGGACACCTTAGATGAAGAGAGGAGTCTGCTATTATATATATATGATTATGAACAACTATTTATTAATTTCTTTTAAAAATATTTTACATAGTTCATGAAAATATATAATAAAAGGCATAATTATTAGTTTTTCCTATTTGCACTTTCTGCAAAACATAAATTTTTGGTGGAATAAATGCACACCATTTGTTAATAGATTCGTGCCATGGACTTTGAAAATTACAAATGATAAAAGCTACTAGAAAGCAAGGAAATGTGTATAATTACAGGTGATTGCGGATAGTCCACGTACATGATAATTAATTATTTAATAATAATACGATAGGTTTTATAATAATAGATTCGATATATATTATACGTTGGTCAAGAAAATATATTTCAGTGGCTGAAAATTGAACGTGTGTGTGAATACTCTTTCAAAACTTTACATTTTCCAAATGAAATGCAAAATCATGATATTTTCGTAATCATCACAAAACAACATTAGGCTTAGTTAATCGTTTGCATTTTGTCGTTAAGACAACAAAAATATACTAATTCATGGAATCTACAGACTATACATTGTTACAATATTGAGATTGACTGGAAAAAATCAGTAATGGTAATGAATGGTATACCAATTTTTGTTCACGTTTTGAAAATGTGATTTTACCGTTTTTACTATTCAGAACGTTTATCCATTTTTATGTTTTTGAAAAATAGCTCCGCTATATACTTTAAACGTGTCGAAAAAAATTACAACTAAAGAAAATCAATAGTCATTAAATGATTGAAACCCACTTTTATTGTTAGATGTATTATGATGAAAACTCTATTCAATTCAAATGTTTCTGCTACTGAATCATTCCAACTTTTTTTGTTTGGTTATCAAACAAAATTTTATAAAGGGAAAAACTAGACTCCAACTATGTATGAAATTGTTCACATACATAAGACCAACTTTAGCAAGAGAATCGACTACAACATTTGCTATACGTCGAACAAAAACATAAACGATAGATATGAAATCTAAGCTTAGACATCGGATGTCGTGGAGGAAAGATTTCAGCTCATTGACTATATCGCTCGAATTGAGTAACATGACAAGAAAAAGAAAATCCAAGTACAAATTAATGAATCGGAATCCAACATTAAGGGTTGCTAATAGAGCAGATTTAACGACCATTGCTTCTACTACAAGTGAAGTGGAGTAGAGAGGCTTGGAGGAAGACCTTCATGTTTGAATCCTTGAAGGCAAGCCAAACTGCATCCACGAAGCAGTGAACTGAGGTTAATGGTACATAAGATCACAAAATATGATGGTCTACTGAATTTTTGAGTGGAGGCCTAAGATTCGACCCAAGATTGGGCCCATTAAGCCTATATAAACGCAATAAGGGCCTCGTGGATTGGGGTTGTCCACTTTAGTTATTATATACAAACGTTTTCCAAATTATCATCTTCCTCGAATGTAAATCATCAACAAAACCAATTTTACAATACACTCAAATTCTTGTTTATATTATCGTAAGAAAATCAGACAAAAAAAGGAGAAATTTCATTATGACAATATATACTAGGTGGTACTAATATTGTACATAACAATTCAGTTTAAAATAAGAGAAATCAAATTTTAAAAATTTAGCATTTAAAACCAGTGTGGTTCTTGGAAGTAGTAGTATATACTAGGACTATTCAACCAATATCGGTTAAACAAGATCCACATGGTGGACTTTCCACGTGCTAAACCAGACCGGAGAAAACGACAGGAAGCAGAGTCAAAACAAAGCCAGAGTGTACAATACTTTAGGCACGTGACCACATCAGTGGCTCAACGGTCATATTCAGAATCAGCAATCTCTTAACACGTGACAATCAACTGGACCCCCACCAATCATCTTGCTCTTGTCTCCTTCTTCTCAATTACTTAAATCAAGATTAACAACAAATTTAAATAACCAGCCGCGCATTAATCACATACTCCTACTTATCAATTTAATGATGTTTCTTTTTCTTTCCATTTTTATACTTGAAAAAAAGTTATCATTAATCACTTAAGCTAAATTAAAACATAATTGTGGCGCGAAAATATTAAACTTCTACAACGTGGGTCCCACATGCCTAAATATCCGGATGCGTAAATTTGACTAAACACTTTCCAAAATCTCTAGTAGGGCCATGCAAGTCAAAGCAAATTTATGGGTCCAAACAAAGACTTCGTAACCAACAATAAAAACATTAAATAAGCTGTGACAATAAAAAAGACATTAAAGAAGCTCCAAAGATCAATAATGCTACTGGTTTCTTGTTTTTTTTGACTAAAATTTTAAAAATCAAGAACTGAAAAATAAATAAAAAACCGGTTAGACTAGACCGGTGAAGGTTGAGAGGTAGGATCAGCAGAAGAAGGAACATCAGGACCAACACGACAACCTTCAAGCATGAAAACAATATCAGACATTGTTGGTCTATCATGAGGATCAGTGGCAGTACATAGTAGTCCAACTTTGATTCCTAATAAGAACTCTTCCCATTCAGATGATTCCGGATCAAGTTCGAGTAGTCCTGGTTCTAGTAGCTCAGTGACTTGACCTCTTTGAAGCTGTTTCTTTACCCATTTCACTATATCTTCATCTTGTGTGAGCATTACTGGTCTTTTACCTGTTAGGATTTCGAGTAAGACAATGCCGAAGCTGTATATGTCTGATTCTCTAGTGGTTTCTCCGGATGTTGTGGCTTCGGGGGAAATGTAGCCTAGTGTACCGATTGTGGCTGATGTGACTGCTGTTCTTGATGGGGAGCGGACTGTGAGACGGTCAAGCCCGAAATCAGATAAATGTGCTTCAAAGTCCGCGTCGAATAGTACATTTTGTGGTTTGATATCACCATGAACCTAATTGACATAAGAGATGTTAAAAATTGGAAATGCTTAAGGTGTAAAAGATTAAAATGTTGGACAGTCTTACCATGTTGGACTGATGGAGGAAACCGAGTCCACGAGCAATTCCGAGAGCTATGAGGTGGCGCATTGGCCAGTTTAGGACATGACCATCTTGATGAGAAGCTTCTTGGAGGAGAGTAGATAAGTTTCCGTTAGGCATGTAGTCATATACCAAAAGCCTTAGATCTGGTGCACCAGCGTAGTAGCCTCTAAGGACGGTGATGTTTCTGTGCTTGACTTTCCCGAGGATTTCAGCTTCTTTTTTGAACAAGTTCTCGTTTAAGAGTGAGCCATTAGGTAAGCGGCGAATAGAGAGAACCATTCCATCGTTGTAATTAGCTTTGAATAGCAATCCGTATCTTGTTCTGCTAAGAACGTTCTCTTCATCGAACTGTCGTGTTGCTTCTATTGTTTCAGCTAGAGTGATCTTGTTGTTGAACATTACTAGCTTTGGTTCTCCGTTTTCTGTGCTTGATCTGCTCGTGCTGCTACGAACTCTACTTCCCGCGCTTGTTCTACCGGGACTGCGTTTCTTCTCTCCCGTTGTAGACTGTTGTTTGAGCTTCTTTCTCCATTTCAAGAGAGTGTAAATGTAGAAACAGCAGAAGAGTGATAAAAGGAAAGCACCTACTGCAGCCATCACTATCATCAGAATCATTTTCCGTTTCTTCTTCTTCTCTTCTGCTGCGTTGCTACCGCATTTTCGGTTCAATGGCTTCCCGCATAACTCGCTGTTACCAGAAAAATCTGATGCGTTGTTGATTCTTGAGCCTAATGAAGCTGGAATCTCTCCTTTAAGATTGTTGCTCGAGACATTGAAGTACACCAAGTTACTCGACATAAGAGCGAGGCTAGCTGGAATCTCTCCGGTTAAGTTATTAGCAGAGAGATCAACCTTTGTCAAGTTTGATAACCCAGACAAAGATCCAGGTATAGCTCCGGAGAGATGATTATGGTCAAGTGACAACGAGGTAAGAGACGAGGCACGCGAGATTTCTGGTGGGATATCACCTGAGAAGTTGTTCCGACCCAAGTCAAGAACCTTAAGACGCGAAAGACGAGAGAGATCAGCTGGAATATGACCCATTAGCTTGTTTGATCTTAACTCGAAAACTTCAAGAGCAGAGCAGTTTCCAATTTCAGGTGGAATAGACCCAGTGATGTGATTATCTGACAATGATAGAGAAACCAACAACCGAAGAAACCCGAAAGTCTGCGGTATCTGACCAGAGAACGAATTCGAGCTAAGGTTAACATACCTTAAACTCACCAAGCTACTAAAACCTTCAGGTACAACACCAGAGAAGTTGTTCTCCTGCAATGCAATCACTTGCAAGTTCGGTAAACCCGAAAGCTCAACCGGAATCTCACCAGACAAATTCTGCTTACTCAAATCAAGAGATGTTAACTTAAACAAATCCCCAACACTAGCTGGTATCTCACCAGAGAATCCATTCCCACTCAAATTCAGAAAACTAAGGTTACTCAAGTTACTAATACTCACAGGAACTTCACCAGAAAACCGATTTCCGCTAATATCCAACTCAGACAGACTCGTCAACGCCATTAACTCCACCGGAAAACTCCCATTCAAATCATTTCCACCTAAACTCAACTTCTCAAGCTGCTCTAAATTCACCATAGACGAAGGAACATAACCAGAGAAGTCATTTCTACCTAATGATAAAACCTTTAAACCCTTCATATACCCTAAAAACTCCGGAATCACCCCGGTTAATCGGTTTCCTTCGAAATCAAGAACTCCTAAAGAACCACATTGCCTAATCTCAACAGGTATCTCACCACTAAAAGAGTTATTACCCAACTTCAACTCTTCCAACTTCTTCAAATCACCAATCTCGGAAACAATCTCACCGGAAAACAAGTTACAAGAAACATCAAGATCCCTCAACGAAGAAACCTTAGTCAACCACATCGGAAACAAACCAAAGATCCGATTTTTCCTAAGATCCAACACCTCTAACACACTCCTAATACACTTCACAATCTCATCATGCCTTACAATATCTGAAAAATCATTACCTCCTAACTCAACAATCCTAAGAGAACTGTTACAAAACAAAGAAAACGGTACAACACCAGAGAGATTGTTGTTTGTTAAAGAAAGCACCTCAAGCTTAGGAAGACCACCGTAGGCAGCAGGAACCACACCGCCTATCTCGTTCTCCGTCGCACTTAAATGAACCATAGAAGAACAGTTCGATAACGCAGAAGGTAACGTCCCTTGTAAGAGATTATCATCAAGCCAAAGATACTCTAAACTCTGTAAATTACCTAAACTCGCTGGAATCTCACCAGAGAAGTGATTATACGAAAGATTAAGAAGCTGTAACTGAGTCAAGTTCGCTAGTCCACTAGGTATAGTACCAGAGAAAGTGTTGGACGAAACATCAAGAAACTTGATGGTGTTTGGTAAAACAGAGATCTCACCAGAGAGATTGTTACCAGCGACGTTGAACACTTCAAGAGAAGTTAGATTCTTCATAGCTTGAGGTAGTTTACCAGAGAGTGAGTTGTATTGAAGGAAGACAGAAAATAAGCGCGTGCAGTACACGAGTGAGTTAGGGATAGTTCCGTTGAAAGAATTTGATCGTAGGCTTAGTTTTCGTAGCATGGTTAAGCTAGAGATGTGGTTGGAGATAGGTCCTGAGAGTTGGAGACGAGGGAGACGGATCTCTGTTACATGGTGGTTAGTACAGTAGACTCCACGCCAGTCACATGGAGCTAGTGGTGTTGATGGTTCCCATGAGGTTAATGCACCAAGTGGGTCGTGAAGGTTGAGTTTAAACGCTGTGAGGGAATCAATCTCATCGGCGCGTGAGAGTAACGGCGCGTGGAGGATTAGGAAGAGGAAGAACAGAGTTTTTTTCTTCTCCATGGTTATAGATCTGAAGAAGAATGAAACTAGCTTGAGGAAGAAGAAGAAGGTGGTGAGAGAAGTGTAGTAGCCATGAGTGTGGTTTTAGAGAGAGAGAGAGAGAGAGTAAAGGTAAAGTTTTTAAAGAAGAAGAAGGAAGAAGAAACAGAGTGTATATATAAAAATGTTAACTTTATTAGATAAATTTGAAATTCGTTTATTTAAAATGATTTTTGTTATAAGTTTAGGAAACATTTTTCTAATCATTATGTATTGTCCTTTGTGTATAGTTTAAAGGATAATAAATCATTTTTTTGTGTGGTCCTTGTTTTTTTTGTTTTGTTTTAAGACTTCCCGGAGATTGAACTTTCACGGCGAGAAATGTCGTCGGAGATTTGTTTTACTTTACTCATTACCTTCACGGTGTTCTTGTTGTATTCAAGCTTGTCTTATGGATTACTGCAACGTCCTAGGATTTCTCATGGTTTGTCTGAAAGCAGCAAGTACTTGACTAGGAATGAGCTTTGGTTCAATCAAACCCTAGACCACTACTCTCCACAAGTAATCAATCTTCTTGATTTTGTTTCTTGTTCAATCTTGTGTTATTGAAATTGGGAGTTTGATTCAAAGGTTTACTAAAAGATCTTAACTTGTATGTGTTTATGCTTTGAATTGTGGAATTGAGAATTGTGTTTTTGTTTCTTTTTTAGGATCATCGTAAATTCGGACAAAGATACTATGAATATCTTGATCATTTACGAGTTCCAGATGGACCTATCTTTCTGATGATTTGTGGTGAAGGTCCTTGTAATGGAATTGTTAATAACTATATAAGTGTAAGATTTTTCATAAAACCTTATTCATTTGGTTGATTAGCATCGTTAAGTTGACTTGATTTCCTTAATAGGTGTTAGCAAAGAAGTTTGAAGCTGGAATTGTTTCACTTGAGCATCGTTACTATGGAAAGAGCTCACCTTTTAATTCATTAGCTACTGAGAATCTCAAGTATCTTTCATCGAAACAAGCCCTTTTCGATTTAGCTGCTTTCCGGGGATATTACCAGGCTAGTAATCTTGTGGTATTTACGATCTAAAGCTGCGTTTATGTCTATAGTTTGATGAGCATGTATTTGGGATTTTTTTGTGTGGATGCAGGAATCTTTGAATGTTAAGTTGAATAGAACTGGCAAGGTTGATAATCCGTGGTTTTTCTTTGGAGTGTCTTATTCTGGAGCTTTGAGTGCTTGGTTCCGGCTTAAGTTCCCTCATTTGACCTGTGGAAGCCTCGCTAGTTCTGGAGTTGTTCGCGCTGTCTACGAATTCCCTGAATTTGATCAACAGGTAAAATCTTATTTGTCTATTCATATAGAGGTTAGTAGCTGATAGAGACAAGTTCTTTATTGAGCAGATAGGTGAGTCGGCTAGACCTGAATGCAAAGCTGCACTAAAGGAGACTAATAAACTCTTGGAACTAGGGCTTAAAGTAAATAACAAGGCTGTGAAGGCTCTTTTCAATGCCACCGAGGTCTAGCTTTGTTGTTTGTCTCTTCTCTTCTTTAAATCGGAACAATCATGGAAATTAAATGTCTGTCTCCGCTCTGATTAAGTCTCTGAAATCTGCAGCTCAATGTCGATGCTGATTTCTTATACTTGGTAGCGGATGCAGAAGTTATGGCGGTAAGGATATACACACTGTATTCATTTCATATTTCTATGATTCTCATTTTCTTTCTAGTTTTAGATACTTATCTTCAATATTTGGCAGATCCAATACGGAAATCCGGATAAACTATGTGTTCCACTCGTGGAAGCTAAGAAGAACGGTGGTGATTTAGTGGTAACTTTGATTCTTCGCCACACGTATGATCATAGACCAACTATTTGTGTTTGTTGACACATTATATTTTGGGTGTGTAAATGCAGGAAGCATATGCTAAGTATTACAGAGAGTTTTGCGTGGGAGTTTTCGGCCTAAGCGCTGATTCATATAACCGGAAGCATCTGCTAGACACTGCAATCACCCCAGAGAGTTCAGATCGGCTTTGGTGGTTCCAAGTTTGCACTGAAGTGGCGTATTTCCAGGTGGCGCCTGCAAACGATAGCATCCGATCTCAGCTAGTTAATACAAAGTACATGCTTCTTTACCATCATGAAACATTCAAATATCATTTCTATTTCCCATCCTGCTTACAAATGTTGTTTTCTCATACTCTCATAGGTATCATTTGGATCTATGCAAGACTCTTTTTGGTAAAGGTGTGTACCCTCAAGTCGATGCAACAAACTTGTACTATGGAGGTGATAGAATTGCTGGTATGTAACATCGATAAACTTCTCTATGCTCGTCTTACTCTTTTGCACATTCCAACAGCGTTTTCGCGTCTTATCATTCCCATTCTCGCAGCAACCAAGATCATCTTCACAAATGGGTCACAAGATCCATGGCGTCATGCATCCAAACAGACCTCATCTCCTGACCGTAAGTCTCCATTTACTTTGTTCAAAACCTCGCAACATCAACTCGGGCTTAACCTATGCTGTAAAGTAGCATTCATACAAATGTTCTCTCTGGGACACTAACAAGTTTATACTTAACGACACAGTGCCTTCTTACATTATCACTTGTCACAACTGTGGCCATGGAAGCGATCTTCGAGGATGCCCTCAATCTCCAATGATCATTGAAGGTATACATATTACCGACCTCTTCTCTCTTTCTTTCCGATGACTAAACTCAATAGACAAGTATAGAAACAACTGTGCTCTTCTCTTTTACAGGTGATTCCAAGAATTGCAGTTCACCGGACGCAGTGAACAAAGTAAGGCAACATATAGTAGAACACATCGACTTGTGGCTCTCCGAGTGCCGTTGAGTACTAAGGAAATCCATGTAGAGTCACACCTCACACCGTCACACTCATAGTCACACCTCACACGCATAGTTACAAACATCAGATTTATGTTGCAAACTTGTATCTCTGTAACCTCTCCAATGTGTGTTTAAACCTTGAATCAATGAAACTTCTGCAGAGAGTATTATTTACACACGGCAAATAGATTGAAGATCAGCTCTCATTTAGAATGTTCTAAATCAAGAAAGCAAAATGAGTTATCCAAACAAGAAATGCTATTAATCACAAAAATTATCTGTAATTATGTTTACATACACTTTCCGTTTCATATTAGTTGTCATTTTACGTTTTTTATTTTGTTTTAAATTAGTTGTCGTTTTACATTTTCAATGCAAATTTATTATTAGTTTTCCATTTTTTTGATTCATACTCTTTTAACTTATTAATTACATATATCAAATGAAAAACACATTAATTATGGATAAAACAGAATTTTAAAATGTTTTTTTAATTGATCTGAAATCACCTAAAATGACAACTATTATGCAACGGAAGAAGTACTAAACTATAGTTAGTGTATTAATAAAACCGTTTTCAATACTAATCATTATATTGTCTTCCTTGCATGTTAAAGGATAATCATTATTTTGTTGTCCTTGTTTTCAACTTCCGGAGATTCGTAATTTCACGGCTAGAAATGTCGTCGGAGATTTGCTTTGTTTTACTCATCACCTTCACGGTGCTATTGTCGTCCTCGAGCTTGTCTTATGGACTATTGCAACCTCGTAGGATTTCTCATGGTTTATCCGAAAGCAGCAAGTACTTGACGAGGAACGAGCTCTGGTTCAATCAAACCCTAGACCATTACTCTCCTCGTGTAATTAATCTTCCTGATTTCGTTTCTTGTTCAATTGAGAATCCGATTCAAAGGGTCACAAAAAGATCTTAACTTGTCTTGGTTTATGCTTTGAATTGTGGAATTGAGATTTGTGTTTTTGTTACTTTCTTAGGATCATCGCAAATTCGGACAAAGATACTATGAATATCTTGATCATTTACGAGTTCCAGATGGACCTATTTTTCTGATGATTTGTGGTGAAGGTCCTTGTAATGGAATCCCTAATGATTACATAAGTGTAAGAGTCTTCATGGAAGCTGTTCATTTGATTGATTAGCATTGATAGTTTCTGAAATTTGATTGTTTTATTTAGGTGTTAGCAAAGAAGTTTGAAGCTGGAATTGTTTCACTTGAGCATCGATACTATGGAAAGAGCTCACCTTTTAACTCATTAGCTACTGAGAATCTCAAGTATCTTTCATCTAAGCAGGCTCTTTTCGATCTAGCTGCTTTTCGTCAATATTACCAGGCAAGTTGTCTTGTGGATTTTATGCTCTATAAGCTGTGTCTAGAATTCAATGAGCATGTGCTTAGGATTTGTTTTGGTGGATGCAGGACTCTTTGAATGTTAAGTTCAACAGAAGTGGCAAGGTTGATAATCCGTGGTTCTTCTTCGGAGCATCTTATTCCGGAGCTTTGAGTGCTTGGTTCCGGCTGAAGTTTCCTCATTTGACTTGTGGAAGCCTTGCTAGTTCCGCGGTTGTTCGTGCTGTATATGAATTCCCTGAATTTGATCAACAGGTAAACAGCTTTTTTACGATGTAAAAATTAAGTGAGGATCTGTTGTTCAAGATTTTTGTGTCTTATTGAGCAGATAGGTGAGTCGGCTGGACCGGAATGTAAAGCTGCACTAAAGGAGACTAATAAACTCTTGGAACTAGGGCTTAAAGTAAATAACAAGGCTGTGAAAGCTCTTTTCAATGCCTCAGAGGTCTAGTTTTGTTGTTTGTCTCTTCTCTTCTTTGAATCCGAACAATTATGGAAGTTAAATGTCTGTCTCCACTCTGATGAAGTCTCTGAAATATGCAGCTCAATGTCGATGCTGATTTCTTATACTTGGTAGCGGATGCAGAAGTTATGGCGGTAAGTGTATACATACGCATTCATTTCATATCGCTATGATTCTCATTTTCTTTCTAGTTTTTGATATTTATCTTCAAAATTTGGCAGTTCCAATACGGAAATCCAGATAAACTGTGTGTTCCTCTCGTGGAAGCTAAGAAGAACGGTGGTGATTTAGTGGTACTTTGATTTTTCTCCGTCTTTTGCTTAAGCTTGATGTATATTCATATGATCATAGATCCCTAATTCGCTTTGAACACCAAAATTTGTGTTTGGCTGACTCATTATATTTCTGGTTATATGTTTGGCTGACACATTATGTTTTGGCTTGGTTATATACAGGAAGCCTATGCTAAATATTATACAGAGTTTTGTGTGGGAGTTTTCGGTTTAAGCGCTAAAACATATAACCGGAATCATCTGCTAGACACTGCGGTCACCACAGAGAGTTCAGATCGACTTTGGTGGTTTCAAGTTTGCACTGAAGTGGCGTATTTCCAGGTGGCGCCTGCAAGCGATAGCATCCGGTCTCAGCTAATTAATACAGAGTACATGCTTCATTACCAATTTACCATCATGAAACATTCAAATATCAAATCTCTTTACAATCTTGTTTACAGATGTTGTTTTCTCATACTTTCATAGGTATCATTTGGACCTATGCAAGACTCTTTTTGGGAAAAGTGTTTACCCCGAAGTCGATGCAACAAACTTGTACTATGGAGGTGATAGAATTGCTGGTATGTAACATCCAAAACCTTCTCGATGCTCCTCTTACTCTTTTGCCCATTCCTACAATTTTGTCCCCTCTTCCTATTCTCAAATTTGCAGCAACCAAGATCATCTTCACAAATGGGTCACAAGATCCATGGCGTCATGCGTCCAAACAAACCTCATCTCCTGACCGTAAGTCTCCATTTACTTTGATAGAAAACCTCAGAACACTAACTCAGGCTTAATCCATGTCGTAAAGTAGCATAGTCAGACAAAATACTTCCTCTGTGA